>JAVQJF010076121.1:0-27854 GCA_036023855.1 Gadopsis marmoratus
CACTGATCTCCCCGGGGTTCCGGAAAGACCTGTGCTTATTCACTCCACGCGCCCTAAAACACACATATAGACACACACACTCACACACACACACCCACACACACGCACACACACGCCAGCTGGACCAAATATTCAATTGGGAGAGCAGCTCCACTCCACCCACTGCTGCCCTGGAGCTGTGTGTGTTTGTGTGTTTGTGTCAGAGAAAGCAATATAGAGAGAGAGTAACAGAGTGTGTGTGTGTGTGTGTGTGTGAGTGTGTGTGAGAGAGAGAGAGAGAAAGAGAGAGAAATAGAAAAGCAAAAACCAAAGAGTCCGACAGAAGGAAAGGAGGACAAAAAAAGAGAGATAAGAGAAAGAAAAAGGTCGCGACCCTGTCTCTTAAAAATGACATCGGTATAAACTACTCTGTGCAACTAAAGTGTGATGATTTGAACATTTTAACAATTAACTGACTACGCTAACAAGTAGTGTGTGTGTGTCACAGCCCGATAGATCTTCTTCCTCTGAGCCACAGAGCTCCATTGTTTAAACACACATCAGTGAGCCACACTGTTGTTCCTTCATCACCATGAACACACACACACACACACACACACACACACACACACACTGCAGTTTATTCACACACACTCCTGCTGCCCTCAAACACTCACCACAGCACCACATGTGGATACATCCGCCGCTGAAAATAATCCCCAACAAACACACAGCGTCCTCCTGTTTGTTTGATAAATAACTACAGTAGCTACATAATTACGGTGTTTGCATAAAAAAAAATTAACGACGCGTTTGTGTTCAGCTGCAAAAATTAGTCGATTAAGTGACTTTTTCTGTATTTTGAGATTTTTTGAGATAACTGACTAGTCTTAGTTTCAGTCACTTCTCAAGCACAAAATAATTCTCTAGTTTCTCTAATGTGAGTATTTGCAGGGTGTTTTATGTCATATGTGACAGTAAATTAACAACCTTAAGCTTAGAGAGAGAGTCACTGTGGGCTCTAAGGAATTTTTACAATTATAGACTAAACGATGAATCCATTATAGATAAAATAATTGGCTGATTAAGCAATAATGAAAATAATTAGTTGCAGGCCTATATCTGTGACCCCTCTCTAAAGATCTGCATCTTCAGTAGCAACCAATGGCCTTGGGGCCGAGTGCCCCATATCTGGATGATGTCTGATTCTTGTCATCTTGATTCTGAACTCTAATTGGATCTCAAGAGTTGTCAACAAACATGGTGCGTCTCAAGCCAACGGAATCAAAGCGGGACGCTCTCGAAAGACTTGTAAGGCGAGGGAGACATTCGCAGGCTGCTTTCCAGTACCCTTCCTTAAACTGTAAGAGGGAAATTACAGACAGCGGGGAAGGATGCTAGCACTACTGCTAGTTCGTCGCGCTGACCCTCGTTGTGCACCGTATAGTGGCCCCTTCAGAGTGTCCTGAAGCGAAGCTGCTGTCTCTACTTATTTTTGCTTTGCAGAGAAAGTGCTCGTCTGCAGCTGCAGATCGCATGCAGAGGCAGAGTTCAGGTGACGTTTCAAAATTCGCAGGAGGATATCTTTAGAAACGCTGCGCCCAACCTGCCCTCTACACCCGATTCAACAAGATATCCAGATACAGACGGGATGTTTTATACCAAGTGGACATGGGATCAAAAAGCACATTGTCGGGGTTACAGACTTTTCATTTGATGACATATATTAAAATATTGACATGCTTTTAATTTGGCTTCACTATATAGAATAACACCTGCATTACCTAGGTTACTAAAACTTTGGATGAGGTCAACAGTGGCAATTTTCAGCTTTTTCAAAACCACGACCTTCACCTAACCTTAGCCAAAGTGTTAGCTGTAATCTAACAACAGGATGTGAAACGCTATGACTTTAGTGCGATATAAAAATGGCACGCTTCATGAATTGGAAAAACATTTGCAGAGTGATCATAATCTAGTCCTCAGTTCCATTTCCTCAAAAATGTCTTTGGCAAAAGCAAACTAGTAAAATGTAAACACATTTAGCCAGAGACAGGGTTGGAGAGAGGAGTGTAAAAAGAAAGACAACTCAAAAGAAAGTGAAGAAAAGACAAGAGGAGAGAGAGAGGATCTGTCTCTCTGCAGTAATCAACAAAACACACACACACACAATTATACACCCAAACACACTAATAACTACAAAGTGCAAGTGTGACTATCGCCACAGACACACACACAAGCACAGAGTCAGTTAGCTAACGCGCTATCAACAGTGTAGCAGTTCAAAGTCCTATTAGCGATTCTTTTTCATCCTCTTTTGCTTTATTTAACGAGACGCGCCAATTAAGAGCCGGGAATTCTAATTGAAGCTAACCGCCGCTAACGTTAGCACTGCTGGCACCCACAACAAAGTCGACACGTGTAAACAAACCAAAAAACAAACACACACACAGCAGAAATAAATATCTGGATAAGACAACTTGGTGTGTGTGTGTGTGTGTGTGTGTGTGCATGATGCTGTTCTGCAGGGACGGATATGGAGATGCTGATTTGGAAATCTGTCTAGGAACATGCAAATGTATGCAAATAGCACCTCTGGGTGTGTGTGTATGTGTGTGCGTGCATCTAAAACACATGCCTACTGTTGTGCATATATGTTTGCATTCGTACGCTTATATGCAAATACAATCTGTTTGTTTGTCTGAGCGCGCGCGCGTGTGTGTGTGTGTGTGCGTGCATCAGCGTTGTGCATCAACTGGGTTTTACATTGATATTCGATGTGTGTGTGTGTGTGTTCATGTCTCATTTCCTTGTACTCTTGAATGCATTTTTGATGAGTGCTGCTCTGCGTGCATGTGTGTGTGTGCGTGTGAGAAGCCCATATGTTTGCCATAAACAGTGTGAGTAATTGCCAAAGTGCTTCTCATCTGTGTGTGTGTTCATATATAGTGATGCAGCACCCACTGATCTATCGACGCTTGGTTGTTTCAGAGGATGTGTGCGTAAATTAGAGAAACACAGGAAGAGTGTGTCTATTTAGTAGAATAAAGAAATTAAGACAGATAAAAAAGAAGGGATGAAGAGAGGAGAGCATGTGAGGGGCAGATGGTCAGAATATAAACAGATTTAAATGGCGGATCGAGGCAGAAAGGGAGAGCAGAGGGAGTGAAGCGGGAGGAGGGTGAAAAAGAGACGCAGATGAAAACAAATTGGTACAAAAAGAGAGAAATCAGGATAAAAGCAGAGAAGATGAAATGGGAGACAGTCTGTGTTCATCCCTCAGCTCATTGTTAGTTTCCCATCATGCCGCTCTGTGGCTGCAGGATGCAGTGACCGCTGACCTTTGACCTCCCCAAGAGATCAGATCTGAGCCGAATTCTACTGTTAAACTCAGCTCTGGTCCGTGTGAATGGCAGCTAACGGCCAGTTTACCATCAGCCTGAATTGAGTGCCTGTATTTATTAGGTGAGTGTTCAAAAAATATGGCATCCTGTAGTTGTCCTTTTATTGCAACAATACCCAGTAAATATTATTTTGCACTGGTCTGCCCATCCCACATAATCTGTAATCTGACTAGCAGGAAATTACATCAAATACAAAAGAGGTACTACATAACAGTATACTATAAAAACTGTTTACGAATGTTGACTTGTGTGAGAATTTACTGTAATGTTTTGGAGTAACAGGAAGTGATTCAAGGTGTGAACTGACAGCCACCAATCAGGCTGACTGAAGATGACTTCAAATGTCAAATTTGAAAATGTTCTTATGTTAATGAGTGTCCTCACAAGTATAAAAAGGACAAAATGCCTGTGTGCATGTGTGTTCTCACCAGGTGTGTGTCCAGGTACGCCCTGAGGCTCTCCAGCTCCTGTCTGGGCTGCGTCCAGTTCTCCGTGCTGTCCAGCGCCTCCTGCAGCCACGAGATGAACCCGTCCAACTGCTGCACGAAACACTGGGGACGAGAGAGGCAGAGAGAGAGAGAGAGAGAGAGAGAGAGAGAGAGAGAGAGAGAGAGAGTTAGTTTAGTCAGGTGATTTAAAAATAAAAATGATGATAGTATGAATAAACACTGCTGTCCAGAGCCTGCTGGAGTCACATCAAAACACGACACACACAACAAACTCTGCAGAGGATGAAAAGAGTGAGAGAAAGAGTACAGAAACGAGGGACATAAAAAGCAGAAAGAGAAAATAAAGCAAAATCAAGTGTTGGAGAGTCGAACACAAAAACAAGTTAAAGAAATCCAACAGGTAATGGCGTGCAACAGGAAGAGGTAGAGAGTGAAAAGGCGAGGAAAAGCAGCAGATTGGAAGGAGGAGAGGATAAGAGAAGGATGAAACGGTGGAAAGGAGAGGAGAGGGAGCGGTGGTTTGGACGCAGTTTCAGAGCTGATTCCAGATGAATTAATTCAAGGACAGAAAGAGAACAAAAAAACAAGACCCGCAGGACCAAACAGGTAAACACACATTAGGACAAATACAGAGAGATGAGGATAAAAGGAGGACAGAGCCAGAAATACACGGAGGAAAATAAAGGAGTGGAAACGCAGACGGACATATAGAAACAATCGATAAGAATCAAAGAAAAAACAACAAGAGGAAGAAAGAAGAGAAAGAAACTGGAAAAAGAAACAACTAATTTGAGTAACGGAAAAGAAAAGAAAACGGAGGAGAAAACAAAAGATGCAGATGCACGGGAAAGAGATGGAAAATACAAAAAGAGATAGAGAGAGAGGAGGAAAGGAGAACAGAAAGAAAGCAACAAGACTAAATGGAAAACAAGAAGATAAGGCTGAGAGAAAGAAAGGAGGAGACAGACGAGAGACAGCAAGATGAAGAGATGAAGCCATAATGACAAAAAGAGAGCGATAGAGTGGTGTGAATGACACTAGAGAGTTGAACATGTATGTCTCCATCGCTGGCAGGTTACCCTTCATGAGAGCGCACGGGCAGACAAACAGAGAAGAAGAAGAAGAAGAGAGGAAAAACAACAGAGGGAGAGAAGAAGGGCGCTCGTTGCTCGGTGGATACCTACTGCCATCTACTGGCTGCGAGGGGGATCAAAAATATGAAAATATCTCCACCTGAAACTTATTAATCAGACCTGGAGAGAGAAATAAACATTTTTATTAGCATAACATGTGAGGGAATTAGTTTTTTGGTGTAAATCACTAGAATCACTAAAATCAGGAGAGTCCTCGTGTAATCTGATGAAGAGGAGCAGAGGAGGCGGCTTAAAGGAGGAGTTTACATGACGGAGAGACGCAGGTGAAGAAAGAAAGAAAGAAAGGAATAAGAGTTTAAGCTCCTCAGACTCCTTCTTATGTTATTCCTTCTGTGAAGTAAGTCAACGCTACAAACTGGATCAAATATCAAACATCTTTTGAAAGAAACGTAATGCCGCCCGGAATACAATTTCTTTTTAACCAGCATTTAGTAACATTTTGTTGTCCTAAAATATTGAAACTCGTCGAAACTTAAGAATGATTAATGCTTTCATGGTTTGAAAGGCACACGTCACCTTTACAAACGCAGTTTGTTTGATCGTTTCCTGGTCAGTTGGATGACTTCGTGGAAAGATTGCGGTCATGTCTGAAAGACACCAAAGCTGACCGTTGGCAGGAAACAGGAAGTGAAGAGCGGTCTCTGGTGGCGTCCATCCTACAGAGTGGTATTGCTTTATAACACCGTCACACTACTTCTGTCGTTGCTCCGACAGTCAAAAGATGAATTAGGTCCTTATCAACTGAATGTAAATACAGGTTGTATTTAGGAATGTGAGCTAATGACTTGTGCTGTCCTTTGTCTTGCAGGAGGACAGCGTCTCATTTTGACGGTAAATAGTTGAGAGCTGACAATAAGACTAAGAAGTCGTTCCTCCACGGGTCGGGGCCGGGTCGTGGTGGCAGCAGGCTAAGCAGGGCTGTCCAGATGTCCCTCTCCGTGGCAACCTACCGGTTGGACGTGCCTGGAAAACCTCCAGAGGGAGGCGACCAGGGGGCATCCTAATCAGATGCTACTCCGAGCTCCCTCCGGATGTCCGAGCTCCTTGCCCTATCTCTAAGGATGAGCCCAGCTGCCCTACGGAGGAAACAAATTTCTTGTATCTGCGATCTCATTCTTTTGGCCATTAGCCGAAGCTCGGGTGAGGGTTGGGACGTAGACTGCCTTCCGGCTCAACTCTCTCTTCACCACAACGGTCCGGTGCAACGCCCACGTTAGTATTAAAGCAAATAATATAAAGTGAGAAAAAACACGTACTAATTTATTAAATAATATTGTACATCTTGTTAAATCCCGTGCTTGCTGTTTTACAAACTGTTTGAATTGAAATAACATTAAACTTGTGCCTCTCTTGTCTATTGTGTGGTTTCACTTGGATCACTGCAGGCAGAGATACGTCTGCAGAGAGCAGCACTACCAACACAACCACACAAAGGTCAGCGTGGAGCTGCAACCTGCATGTTATGTAGTCTGGATCCAATCCAGCTACAAAGAGCGTACGAGCAACGCAGACAGAGAGAGAGAGAGAGAGAACAGGAGTCATTTACATAAAACTGAAGACATACAGCAACGTGAGCTCTAAAATTCATTCTTTCCAGTCAGACCTCAAACATCCCGTCTGAATAACAAGTGTAACTGTGTCTGCAGATCATCAAGGAGACAATTCTAATATTTTATACATCGAGTGTTGTTTTCATATCTTGCACTGAGAGCTACCTGATGAAAACTGAAACTAATGGCAGAGTGAAGGAGGCTGCGGCGAGAACGTAAATCTGATGGAAATTATTTGCCACATGTGTGCATCCATGCTCACACCTCGCCTACAAATCGCTGCACCCAATCTGTACGTGTGTGTGTGTGCAAACCTTGGCCTGATTGAGCGGCAGTATGTTAATTACAACTGCAAACCTAAAAAAAAAATAAAAATAAACATCGATATGATTCCGTCCATCTCTCTGCCGCTCGTTATGGAGGAGAGGTGGAAATCAAAAGTATTGATGAGAAGAGAGGAAGAGGAGAGGGGGGGATTGTAGGAGGTTAACAGGAGGGGGAGGAGAGAGGAGATGGGACTAGAGGGAAGGAAAGATAGGGAAAGGAAAGATGACTACAGGAAAGGAAGAAATCGAGGAAAAGGAGAGGAATGAAAAAAACAAAAGGAATGGGAAGGAAAGAAGAGTAGAGGGAAGGGAAAGGAAACAAAAAGCACGGAGAGCAGAGGAAAAGAAAGTAGATAAATGGAAAAGAAAGGAAACTAAAAGCAAGGAAAGCAGAGGAAAGGAAAGAAGATTAGGAAAATAAAGGAAATGAAATGAAATAAAAACCAAGGACAGCAGAGGAAAGGAAAGAAGGAGAGGAAACAGAAGGGAAGTAAAGAAGATTAGAGGAAAGTAAAGGAGAAAGAATGGCAAGGATGAAAAAGCAGGTTAAAGGAGGGAAGGAGGAATAACAGGAAAAGGAAGATGAGTGTAAAGGATGGAGGAGTAAAGGTGAGAAGAAGAACAGAGAAGAGTGTGAGAAACCGACGAGACAAGAGGTTAAACATGGGAAGCAGAAACGTGGTGAATAAGAGAGGAGAAGACGAGAGCGGAGGACAGAGGAGGAAGAGGATGTAGGAATGAACAGCAGCAGAGGGAGCGGCGCTGGTTCGGATATCGACCAGCATGCACTGGGCAGCTTACGGCTGCTTTGATGTCTCTAAACCAGTGAGGTTCCTGAGGGGCAGAAAGGCCTGCTGGGAGCTGGAACGTCTGATCTGATCCTCTGCCGCCTGGATAGCCGCTCTGATAGCTGCTTCATCTCTTCCTCCTGTGGTTCAGCTCTTCACCGCTGGATAATTACCGCTCAGCTGACGGGGCTTTCTGAAGGGCGACGCTGATAGATTTGGACTCCATGGTTGTTACTTTGCAGGCAAAAGGTCCGATTCTTACGCGCCCAGAGCACACGGCAAACACAGTGTATAAGGATATCACTGCTAGCACGTGAGCGCAGCGACGTTTAATATCTTGCAACTTTATATTTGGTTTAAGTTCTCAAATAAAAGTCGTTTTATTTTATATTCATGAAAGGCTGGAGGAAAACATCGAGGGATGTAAAATGAAAGGAAAAGACGGGAAAGGAAATGGGTATAAGTGTGTTATGAGATTGTTCTTATAAAGCATCTTTATCTTGATCCCAACTTTGTTAGCCACTAAAGGTTTATTCCAGTCAGAGATGCTGTAATCTGCCCAACTCACACTCACATATTACAACAGAATCTGCTGGCTTTGATGGGAAATGCTAACCGTTTTTGGATGACTGAGGCACCTGCTGAAGGAAAAGTCCAGAAACAAAATTTAAAAAGAGGATTTTTCTGTGCAGGGTTCCACAAGCGTTTTGGGGGGACTGAGGTGAGACAGCTAATTTCCACAGCAGGCTAAGTTATTAGTTTGACAACGTGAACATGTCACACCAAACACTGCACACTGCTGGGCCGAAATGAAAGAACTCGAGGGGAGGAAAGTTTGATTGGAAAATTCATTCAAATCGCTTTTAATATAAAACATGGAACCTGTGCGGCTGTTTTTTTTGGGGTAAAATCTGGATGAGACGCGACTGCAGCCTCCACAAGCCACATTTATAGTCTCTGCTTTCATTTTCTTTTTATTTATTTATTCATTTATCTATTATTTCAAACTTAAATTAGCTTTCGATGACAATCTGTATAACTACTGAAAGAAGGGAAGAGGATTGTGGGAATCATCAAGGGCAAGGAAAAAAGGCAGTGATAAAAACACTAAAGATTGAGAGAAAGAGAGAGACGAGGCCGTTCGTCACACCTGACTGCGTCCCTGAGATCGTCCCTGGGCGACCCCTCCACTACCAGCTGTCCGTTGCCGTGGGGATAGAGTCATCTCCAAAGCCCCGCAATGTTAACGTAATCAATCACATGCAGCTTCTGATGTTGTTTCATGTCAGTTTAACTAGAAGTGTATATTATAACCCTTTTGCCCGTTTGATGGTTGGACTCCCTTGTGTTCAGTGTTTTATATATTGTAGCGTCACCGGAGGCGGCGATCGGCCCGACAAAGAGCATTCAGGTGTGGGTGCGTGGAGAAACCACACACCAGCAATCACGTCAGTGCAAGTCGTAGCCATTTCCGAGCCCACAAGGAGCGCAGGTAACGGCACAGTCCCCAGTCCTCGAAACCACCCCCGTCCTCTTCAGTCTCGGCTCTGCCAGCCCCGTGCTCCCTCCGCCTTCTTAACTTCCTCCGTGTGATCAGTTCATTGAGAGCAGCAGGGCAGCCGGCAGAGACCCGTGTTTAGCCCGGCTGCTCATGGGGACTGCAGCCCCTGCATCCCGACACCCTGCTGTTCTGTAGGCCCGTCTGTAACCACTGTGCGGGGACATACCTGCCGTCTAAGACTCGGAAATAATCCGTTTTAACAACTTACTGACAGGTTTCAGTGTCGTCAGTGTCAAAATTTGGTGAAAATTTAAACCGTGCACGCACACATAAACCTGCAGCTGTGTTATTGCCACAGTGTTATAAATAAAACTTTTCCAACGCATCACTTCACCTTCAGTCTGGCTTCTGTGGAGAATTGTAGAGCCATATATGAACTTGTTCTGCCGTCTACAACCCTTATAAGTGACACGTTGAACATGTATTTTAAGTGAGATTTGCATTTCAATTTCTATCAACTATTAGTATAAACGTGAACAAGTATTTTAATTTGGAGTAATATTAAAGCCTTAGTTTTTAAGTCTCAATCACTGGTGTTTATTTTACTTTTATTTATCGTCACCATTTTATAGTTTTTTTAGTCTTGCCTTTGTTGTTTGAATGTTGCTCTGCATGTTTGTATAAAAGATGCTGTATAAATAAAGCTGAGTTGAGCTTTTTTTCCAGCTCGGCAAGTAAAAGTTTGTACGTTTTTCAAGAAACTGTTGAAAACAAAGTTTCCGCCTCTCCGTCTGTCAGCTTTACCTCTACCTTCTCCTTAACCTGTTTATCTATAGAAACACAAAAGAAGAGAATAACACTCCTCTTCCTCCCCCCCATCTCTCTCTTATTTGCCTATCCCCTCTGCTGTCGGTGGGCGTCCCTGCCCCCCCGCCGGGCCAATCAGACGAGTGTTGATCTGAGTCTGTTGTCTGTCTGTCTCCCACTGCTCGCAGATAGGCCGGCGTGCCGCAGAGCCGCCAAACACACAGACACCTCACACTGAGGACGCCGACGCCGGCCCAGACAGCACATACAATGTGATCACATGACGTGTAGGACACTTATCTAACTGACGGACTGCTTCTCTGTCTGCTTTTCTTTAGTCTTGTTTTGTTTCCAGGAAATTTCAATGCGCTTCAGGAGCCAGGATCGCATACAGCGCAATTAGGAAACTTTGTGCTCTGTGTATGTACATTTCCTGCGTCGCTCTCAGAAACTTTCACGAAACAAGCCGCGGATTTACGTGATGCGGACGCAGATTGTGTGAGGGTCAGTTCCAACGTTACAAATGCGGCGGCCGAGGTCAAGACAACAGTGTCTAGACGTTCAAAAGGGGGAGAAAAAATATTAAATATTCATGTCCAACAGAAGCAGGGACAGCGAGGGAAGGTAAAGATCTGTATCCCGACTGATTTTACAAAGTCTGGACAGCAAAAACAACCCACATAAACTCTTTGCAAATCGGACCCAAACCACATTTGGAGATGGGTTGAAATGCAAATCCAATCAGATTTCTACAGATGCAAACAGTCCGAATGCTCTGGACGCTCAGTCCAGGCTTCGCTCCTGGTCTTCCTCCAGGCAGAAAACACTGGTTTGAAAATGAACCTGGACGCTGGAGGTGAAAGTAAATGTCTGCAGCCATCCTGATCTATTCTACTGACAGCGAATGTAACGGATTTCCTCTCCCACAAAGCTCAGATATGAGATTCTATTACATTCTACTCAGTTCTTCTCCACACTAATCAAATCTACTCGCCTCCAACAACAAACACGGCCGAGTCCTTCTCCCCCGAGGAGACAATGCTTCCCGGACAGATTATATTCTGCTCCGCTCCTGGATTTGATTCATTTCTGCTCCACCAGTGAACCTTCCAGCGCCTCTCTTCCCCGGACAGATGATTTTTCCATTCTATTTGATTCTACTCTGTTGTATTCAGTGGAGACAGAATGTCATCCTCCACACCGAGACTCTTCTCCTACTCTCTTCACTTCCTCAATTAGGCAGCTCATCCATCGCCATGATTACATGCTGCTAATTAAGCAGCTAATCAGCTAATTACCCAGGAGCAGAGAGGAGCGAGGAGTGTGTGTGTGAGAGAGAGAGCACAGCATAATTCCTGATCGGGATTTTTCTTGCTTTATATTTCAGGATTTGTGGAGCTATGGTGGAGCGTTCACTATGTTAATGCTAATTTATGAACGTGTGTTTATTTCTGTAATCCTTCGGGGTTGAATATTTTACAAGGAGAGTCTTTCCAGCTCACATGCTCAGTATGTAAGGATCTGCATCCAAACTCAATACTTCACATTTTGTAGGAATCCTGAAGTAAAATTCCAGAACACAAGTCTTTAGAATAGAGTAGTGACTAACCCAAAGGCAAGGTTTAATAAAAGTAATAATCGCTCTCACACACTCACGTTAACAAACATTTCCAGGTCTAAGAAACACAACATTGGCCATAAATTATATTAAATCACAGTCTGTCTGAATCGTAAAATGCAGATTAAGACATTTTAATGCTTTTCAAGGGTCTTCATTATTGCTAGACTTATTTAAATCTTTCAGTACTTTTTAAGACCCTGCGGACACATGAGCAGGGTGTTTTTTGGGGGGTTTTTTTACACTGACCACACGAACACTGAGTGCCAGAGGGGGTCTGAATGATTCAGGAGAAGCTGCACAGGGCCCCGAACATGCCGGAGATTATAGATACTTAGGTTGTCTGAGACCTGTTCAGGGCACGCCACGAGGGCGGGTGCAAAACTTCTACCAGCATCCGACTAATCAGAGACACTGCGTTCACACCCAGAGCTGTTTCTCCGCACTGGTTTTACTGCCAGACATGACGTCTGATTTGACAAATCAGGAAAAGAATATGGACTATAAATGGCTATGATTTTATTGTGACGTCTTATAATCATTTTATGTTGCTGATGTCCAAGCTCTTCCATCACATATACAAACAAGCTTAATTCAAACCACTTTATTTCAAATTCTAGAGGCCAAAGATGCCAAATATATGAATTTTAGGGAAATGTGTATAAAATTATTCCAGTCACGAGACACTTACGCCAAGCAATTCACCATTTATAGCAAACAGGGAAAACACTTGTTTCTGATTGGCTGGCAGGGGCATCATGACTCTCATTGAAACAGATGCGGTGGACGGCCCGTGAAAGTGCCAGCTAACAAACTTGAAAAGCCATTACTTTCATACAGCCGGACATCTCAAAATGCATTATCTCATAAAAGAATACTTTTAGATCTTGTGCCTGAAAATATCCCCAATATCAGCATTACATGGCGTTAACGAGGAGCTGGAACGGGCAGATGTAGATGTCTAAATGTGAATTAAACCGTCAAAACTTGACTAAATGTTTTCCCGAACTTGTACTTAGCTGAGCTTCCACACATGGGCTCCTCCTGTTTGTCAAGACGCTTTGATCAGCGATAAAAATATCTCCACACCGCGAAGGGACAGAGAGAGCGGAGGAGTAGGGGACAGCTCTGACATTTCATCACTCAAATCATCATTAACTCTGAATATTAATGTGGCCGAACTAATTTGAATTTGGGAATATGGAGGACATATCAAACTCACGACCTTCCGGGTCACTGACCCCTACCTCCAAGGACGTCCCCTCACACAGGCGGGAGGCTTTAATTCGCAGATTGATCCTGGCGTATCCTGACCATCCTCACTGATAATCTTATTACAGCGGTCGGATTCTGTCTGCGGCCTCCTGACCCGGCTAACACCAGATAAGACAGATATGCTGAACTTCATTGATCCTAGAGGGGAGCCTGGCATGTTACAGCAGCAAAGTAAAATGTAGCTGGGAGAGAAAAAGCTGTTCAGAATTAGAATATCAAGGCAATAAAGGAGAGAGAGTGAAATAAACATGAATGGAATAAAACAATAAAAAATATTAGAGGAGGCGGCAGAGCTTCTTTATAACGCTAATTAAACGAGCAGCCACGAGGAGAACGAATCCCCAGAGCTATTGACATTTCGCCATATTCGATATGACAGATATGACTGATTAGTTCACCGGGCAGCCTCATCAATAATCCGCCTGCCAATCAAACGTGACCTTTAGAAGTGAGGTGATGAATTAACGGGGGCCACGGGACGATCCGATACCAGCCCCCCAATCCATCAAGGCGGCTGCGGCAAAGGGAGAAAAGCGCCAGCGTTGCAGTGATTTTGGTTCGACTTGTCAGAATAAAAAGTACAGGGATGTGTTATATTATAGTTCTGCTGCAGAAACATGCCAATGCCAGCTAAAACAGGTGTCCAGTTGCAGAGGTTTCAGGTGCTGTAATGCACCTTCTGGCAGCCACACTGGAGTATTTTATGTCTAACGCTAACTGAACATTAACCACAGCGGGGACTATTCATTTCTGTTTTTTGGGTCGCAGTGTTCTGGCCCATATGAGAAAACAGTTTTGAAGGAAATGACAAACAACATATTGTGTGTGTGTAGTTAGTTGGAGGGCTTTTGATTTGTAGCAGAGACAGGATAAAGACTACCTCAGAAGAAGAAACGACCACACTCTTCAGGGAAAGTAAGCAGACCACCACCACCAACAGGTTTCCTTGAGCTTAGAAATACGCCAGCACTGCACAAGACAGAAAGAAGCAGGTGGACAGTCCATACCTCTATCTTCTTCCACACATCGGGGTCTTTGTCCTGACTCTGAATGTCCTCCAGCAGCTGGTGCACCAGGAACACACCTCCGCACCCGTCCACCGAGGGCGCTGTGAGCTGCAGGTGGTGGTCTGCAGACCTCCGTTCCTCATCCTCTTCAGACTGCAGGTCACTCAGCGGACCGGACTCGATGCTCTCGTCCAGTGAGGGAGGAACATCGCTGGAGGAGGTGGTGCTCAAGCGGCTGACCAGGTTTCGTCTGTAAGGAAGCTGAGGGGAGGTGGGGCGAGATGGGAATATATTTCTGGATCAACAAATGTTTGTTTTACTGGAGTCAAAAACATGAAAAGTTCAAATGTGCTGTGATTTACCAGCGGTGGCAGAGAAGAAGGAAGGCCGTCCCCGCTCTCCCCTACGTCCCAGTCTGGGTTGAGCTCCGTCAAATCCCAGTCATCCACATCCTGCAAAGCCTCCTGGGTAGAGTCACAGCCACTGGGCCTCTGCAGGGCAAAGTTAAAGATTCAAGAAATTACATCAGTGGTGGTGTTTATCATTATATTCATTATTATTGGTTGTATTTTACGATCAGATGCAGAAACAAGAAAGTTGATCTGAACTGTCGACTGACCCCTGGGATGGACGGAGCCAGACTTTCCAGTTTCATAGTGAGCATCTCCGTCTTCCGGAGCTGAGCGGGGAGGGCCAGGAACTCTTCGGACCCATACCAGTGCTGCCTGTCTGGGCTGGCTTTTGATGAAACCTGGGCCCCCTGGCAGAAAGGAGGGGAGGACATAAACATTTTACATGGCGGGATTATCTGATTCAATCAGAAAAACCAATGCACTGCAAACAGAAACGAGCAGTGGTGTTGTCGGACAGTAAACACGTGCTTACTTTGCACGTGATTGTGCTGCTACAGTGGCAAACAACAGGTGGACTTATCCAGTCGACCATTACTACTTCTTTGATAAGGTAGTTCTTGATTTAAACCCTTATTTTAGTGGTTTTAGGCTGTATTTTATGTCAAGGTCTGATTCTGTGAAAACACAGTGAATTTTTTAACAGCTGCTGACGCTCGTTCTTCACAGGGACAGCATGTATACGAACATTCAGAACTGACCGTTTATGGCAGATTGTGGGTGGAATATTAGGCTCGATGTCTGAAGGTAAAGTTGCTTTTTATAAATGTGATTCTTTTTGGAGTACGCCATCTCTGTCTTAAACCTTTGGTATGGATCCTATTCATAGTTTTATAAATGAGGTCCATGATCTGCTCACTTGCAAATTATAATGCAGACTAGGTTTTCTAAAATGGCTCTACCGTCTGAATTCAGAATTAGCTTGTCTGTCAATCTACAACCTGTATCTGTTTCACACAAACAAAAACAAAAACACACTTTTAACACAACTTCAACCCTCTAAACTTCTGTACCCCAACAAACAAATAAAGCCTCACCTTCTGACCCTGGCGCTTCACAATCCAGACCGCTGTCTTGCCGGGAAGCGGTCGGGGGTCTGACTCCTCTCCGGACGCCTCCAGGTCTGACGAGAGGAACTGCTCCCTCATGGGGGAGGGCAACGAGGAGTCAGAGTCCCCCTCACTGTGCACATGTGTCTCCTTCTGCGTCCTCTCCATTTGTTTTGATATTTCATCCCAAGACACCGGGTCTTGGAGAGGCAGGGGGGCGTTGGCAGTTTGTCTGGCCCAAGATGGGCTCCTCGAGTCGGTCAGCGGTCTCAGCGAGCGTCCTCCCTGTCTGGAGCTCACATGGCTTCTCTGGAGGTTGCGCCCATTCATGACCTGCTGAGTTAAAGGGAATTCGGGTTAAAGGTGACGTTTTTGAGGCTGTTCTGGTTTATTGGAAGAGCTCAGTAGAGGGGAAAATAAAATGGCAGACAAAACATCGCACCTGAACAGGTACAAATACATTAAAAGCATCTTCTGTCAGGACTGTTGAAGTGTTTAAAACATCAGCTAATAACTTGCCTCATCTACACGGGGAAAAAAAGCCAGGTAGAAAAAAAGAGGGACCAACCTGCAGACTCTCATAAGACTGTGAAACATTTTCCGGATAAACCGAGTCCAGCTCCAACCAGAATTTGGAGCGGTCTGGAGGATCCACGAGAGAAGGGGTGCTGCGACTCAGTTCGGCCTGGAACTGGAGCCCGGAGAGCAGGCGGACCTTCCCCAGGCCTCCCCTTGAGTCCTCCTCCCTGCGTCCTCCGTCTGAGAACAGAGCGGCTCTCTTGGGAAGTGACGGCTGTGTGGGCGATACTTCAGTGCTGTGGCTCACGCCCTGCAGAGGACGCTTCGCACTTTCACTGTGGCTGGGCGTGCCACATTGCATTGTGGGTAACATTGACGGAGGACGGTTGTGGTTCGTCGAGTCACCAGGCGTGGGCATTTCAGGTAACCTGTTGTGGAGTTTGTGGTTCGAGAGGCGGGATGCTTCGCTCTCCTCTGCCTGCATCTCCGGATTTGTGCCTTGGGCTTGATCGAGCTCCAGGGAGGGATCCTCGCCGTCTGGCTCCGTTCCCCGGGCCTCGGGCTCGTCACCGGGGCTATAGTCACTCAACTCGAAGGCGGTGATGCCACAGTCTAAAGAGAAGTAGTCCTGGCTGCAGCGAATGGTCAGCTGACCGCAGTCGTCCACCTCCGTCAGAGCGTCCAGACGAGTCTGGAGGGGAAGAATTAATCACGTTAACATCGCCTGTGTTTCACACCATCACTGACGAGGGGAAATGAAAGCCACAACTAGTGTGACCACATGCTTTAATATAGGGATCCCTGGCTCTGTTATACCTGGTGCTGGTCCTCGCTGAAGGCCTGCAGGATGTCGGTCTGGCGAGTGTAGTTTCCGTTGGAGTCCTGCAGGCCCTGCAGCAGACGCTCCTTCAGGACCAGAACGGAGACTCTCAGCTGGTGCCACAGCAGCTGCACCGTCCTGAACCACATGAGATCCATGCAGTTATGTCATATTAATAAAATCAATCACATGTCAAACAGACTAGACCGCATGTTTATGGATCTCCAGTCTCAAAAGTTCACTTCCTAATTCGCTGGATTACTCACTCCATACTTTGATAATATTTGTTTCTGGTATTTCTTGACTTAGTACAAGGATCATTTAATTGAATTCGAGGAGATACATTTATTCAGCTTAGACCAGTAAACCAGAAACCAGTAACAATAAACCCACAGAAAACAGAACCACTGATGGAATACAATGAAAGCATGATTAACACCGTTCAGAACTGACAGATTGTCTCGTCTCGTCTTGTGAAGACTCACCTGATGTCAACGATGATGTTGACGGAGTAGGACAGCAGTTTCAGGGAGAACTCCGTCTCCAACAGGGCATGAATCTGCTCCACATGGTCCGAGATGTCCTCACAGATGTCCTAAAGTCACACACACACACACACACACACACACACAGAAAAACATTAGCAAAATTGCAAGAGTGAGACTTAATAAGTAACCAAACATGTAAAAGCTCTAACAGATCTAACAGTGCAAACCTCTGAGAGCCAGCAGAGAACAAAAACATCCTCAGAGTGCGACAACAGGAAAAGCAGAAGTGATGAAGACCTGTGACGTCACCTTTCCAGTTTTAAACGTGAGTCAGTTTCATGTGGGATCAGTTCCAGGTTTATATGTAAAAACATGGAGAACTCTGTCTGCATAGCACACTGACGGATATTACTGAACTAAAGTGAGACGCTGTAAAACCACAGACAGACAGACTCCAGCAGGAAAACACAGAGCAAAAATATCAGCTACGTCAAGTTCTACCATAGTCGGTGCTGTACTGGACTGCATTATGCTGAGAGACGTTATGTTGGTTTCCACTCCTTTTACAGAAATGAGGCCGAATAACTTTTACCAGGAAAAGCATTTGATTTGAAGAAAACACATTACAAACACACAACAGACACTCTGTCAGTGCACGGTCATGATGATGATCACAGTGTGATGAAATGATTACGAATGACGACATGAATGAATACGGGAAAACTATCTTGTTAACTTGTTAATTCAACCCTTGGGGATGTAGGCTCATTGGCTTACTTTGTCTGGTAAAAACAGAGCTGGACGTCAGGACGTGTGGAGCCTAGCTTAGCACTGAAATATGAAATAGCACACAAACAGATGAGTATGGATTTAACAAACAACATAGAACATGTTCATTAGTGAGCTTTAGTGATGTTGGTACGTGTATTTTCTATTTTTCAGTCTTTATGCTAAGATAGGCTAACATCGTCCTGACTACAGCTCCGTTCTTATTTTCCAAAATGTATTTTTCCATGTGCTAAACTATTCTTGATAAAATATATCTTTTTAAAATTAATTAATTTCGTTAACTTTAGATGTAAACATGGGAAATGTGCTGTCATGTTATTGCCATCATTCTCTAATCAACTGCACATTTAGTCTTTAACCCTCAACCTGCACTACGTCACGTTCTAAACCTGAGTGCTACCGTGCTCTCACATTGTACCTGCCACTTTGGAACCTTTGCATATTAAACCTGATAAAAAGTAGTTTTTTTAGGGAATTGTTTTGGTGCTTGACCACGAAAAAAGGCCAATAAAATGACCTCAACGCTGAATCAACACTAAAAAGCAAACAATCAGCAGAGCCAGCGAGAAAGTGAACATCAGCTAACAACAACAAAAGATAAATAAAAAGACTTTCATTAATGTCTAATTCAGTTTTATTATTTCACTCACATTGAACTATGCTAATCCGGAGTAAAATTAGATGACCTTTAAAAAAGCAGGAGACCAGGCTTCAAACCCTCGACAGATACTTTACATCCACCTCCGGCCGCTGAGTCACCGTGCTGCTCCATGGCGACCTGCCTGGACACCACAACACCTCCTGCTCTGCTGCTGCGGCCTGGATTACAGCCCCGCCCGGCATGTGAGAATGTAGGTCACGCGCGCTGCCAGCTTGGCTCATGCTAGCTTGGCTAACGGTGTGACCTGCTGAGCGCTGTTCCAAAATAAATTTGTCACTACTGTAAGCGGCGCTGCAGCCCTGCTGGAACATGCTGTCTGCATGTAACCAGTGCAGGCAGATAAATGCTCAGACAGCACACACGGCTGTCACCTGTACGACCGTCGGACCGAGTGTGGCTGTGCTCCGGCTCTGGATGACCAAACGTGAGCCCACTCGAGCGCACGTGTGTCCGACAGACTTAGCTGAGATTTTGGGGGTGCAGACTTGGAAAAGCTTTGGGCCAATTTACGTCATCCATCGATCCAAGTTTCAAAAGCAGGCGTGCTGTAATTAGGCCGAAACACGTTGGCTACCGCAGCGGCAGCTGACCAAAACTGGGCGCACATGCGACACCCTGCTGGCCAACTAACTTCATACTGTAACTGAATTTTAATTTTTTGGCAAATGTTCGTCAGGCCTCCTGCTGGCCTGGAGGCTGACCATGTATTAGCCACATCCCTGGTTCGAGTCAAGCCTGTCATTTCTGTTTTATAGCATCTTTTAGCTCACTGTTTCGTTGTTTTTCGGCACATTTGCTGTACGATTCAGTGAAATTCAAATTCAGTGTTAGTTCAAATCTGTTCAACCTTGACAGCCCCAACAGCTACTGTGTGAAATAAAATGCTCAGACATGCAACAATAATATAATCTTTTTACGCCTGCATGTTGTTGGAGAGAATACTAAAGATCAGATCTTAAGTATTACAGGAACCAAAATTGAATTGTGTGTTTGTGTAAACTAGGACAATAGTGTGTGAAATAACATGTAAACCTGGTGACAGTGGAGATCCTCCTTGGCAGAGGATGAGAAATGTACTTTAAAACCTTATTTTCTTGGAAATAAATGTGTGTTTGAGCAGGATGGATAACGATAGAACTTCAGAAAAGCAGTCAGACACGGCCTTATGTTTAAGGACTGCCAGTTATTTGTATGAAGAAGAAGATAATGAGATAATGAATGTTTATGTGGCTCTAGTGTGTGTAACTGTATGTGTATCATTAATCCACGAGAGACAACAACAAGACAAGGCTCCATTCTTAATCTCAGGTTTCTGTTTCCCCAAAGCAGACGCTACAACCTAACGTGGGTGCGTTCCCAGAGAAGGATCGTCCTCAATGGTAGATGTGGAGACCACGTCTCTGCACGGGTGTAGCCACGTCCCTGAAGACATAATTCAGGGTTCATTGCATGTTTCTCAACTAAGACATCTGGAGTAAAGTGTGTGTTTTATACAAGTGTCTTTTATCTCACAACCAAACCCGCTGTCTCATCACAAACACCGACAACGGCCCCCAAGAGGAAGGAGTTAACACACTGTCCAGGATTAACTCGCACACAAAGACACACAAATCCCCAAAACATACAGAGTCCCTCAATCCACACAAAGTGTACTTGAACTCATCGCGCGCACACACACACACTCAGTTTCGTCATCAAAGCCGCTGTGATGTCGTCCTAAAACAGCGGTGAAAATGTCACCGGTGTCTTTCAGATGCTTCAATAATTCACAAAACAGCTTTAATATGCTAACACACACACAGAGCACTCAGAGGGACCATCTGATTGAATTAACACCAAGTCTGTCGCTTCCATCTGAAGTCATTTGTTAGAAGACCTTCAGTCCAGTCAAGCTGCTGGGAACTAATGAGACCCTGCTGTATGTGTGTGTGTGTGTGTGTGTATGAGGGTTCATTTTCTCTGAAGGACGTTTTCTGTCCAGGGACCTGATTTATATTTGTTTTTGGGTTTTTTTGCAGAATACGTCGGAGGAATGAAGGTTCGGTCTGTTCTGCTGGAACTGATCTGGTACTGATCCGGTCCACAGCTGAGCGGGACACCGAGTCTTTTCTGAACACGCTAATATGACGGTTGGTCAATAAGACGACCACCCGTAGGTGGTGGGCGACAAACAACACAACGTGATTAACGCATCTCAACATTTCACAGGTCATAAAGGTGAAAACTGAGTGCAGGATTAGAAGTTCAGGGACATTTTCAGCATTTTCACTTTTGATTTGACTTGACAGTTGATTAACTTTGAAGGGCACCTTTGCCCAGAGCATGTGTCTATATAAATCCTGGTGTGTGTGTGTGTGTGTGTGTGTGCGAACAGTTATACGTTTATACATGAATGCTAACTCTGAATTTGTGTGTGCGTGTGCACATTTACAACACGTTGTTCATTTAATTTCTATAATACACACTCAATCTTTCCATCTCACACACACACACACACATTTTCTCACACCCCAGTCACGTACTCAAGACATGACCTGTCAATCACAGAGTCCATACATCCAGCAGGGTTTCTAATTGCCTAAAATCAATCTGAAGCAAGTCGACTCGGGCTTCAGCTCCAATCCCAGCTCACCCTCATCACCGCCGACATCAAGGGCTTCAGAGCGGCCGCGCTCAAACCGCCCGCGACAGCTCGGCCTCATCCGCACCCCTTCGATCTAATAACCTTCAACTCCTCCACTGCAGCCCATCAGCGCAGCGTGTTTTACCTTGGAGATCAAATACTCTGTGCTCCTTCTCGCCCCTGGAGTATTCAAATTAAGCGGCTTCAAAGACGAGCGCGGCCCGCTGCCGCGATACAAAGACGACTTACAGTAATTTTTTCAAAGTGGTAGCTTCTGCAGAAAGAAGACAAACTTGGCCGCTGCGTCTTCTGAGCTCTGCAGTGGTTTCTGTGCTGCTGGACATTTAGACAACAACTCGCGCCACATTCACACATACAGAAACAAAGTAGCAGGCAGCCTCTGGCCTCTAATGAAGCTGTAGCTCTGTGTTGGTGTTCTGCAGAAAGGTTTCTTTGCACTTTGGCAGAGAAGGAACTTCTGAATAACGACAGTTCCTGAAGGAGCCAGGCATCAACAAAATCTCACATTTAAGTCACATGTTGAACTGAATGTTGAACTAACACAAAAAAAACTACACGGCAAAAACACACAAATGGCTGATTTTAGTACTTTTCTATTCAATTCAACAAACTCCGTTTTAACATTTCAAGGGTTGAATTTCTGAAAGAAGTGACCATCCGACAGCTTGGGAGCAACGAGAAATTTGAGACAAAGCCCAGAGACCAAAACTGCGTTCAGACATGGAACCAAACTTTGTATAAACATCAGGATGGTCGGCCACGCTTTGACTTTGACTTTCTTCTTTTAGGCGAGGCTGAACACTCAGGAGGTCAGCGGAGAGAACGCAGCGGCTCTTACCTTTTCACAACGTTTGACAGTCGCTTGTCAGATCGACAGTCTGTGGTGTCCAAAATGTTTCACAGACGGCGACGCAGTAAAAACTCTGCCAGTTAAAAGCTTGTCTGCACTTGAAGAGGCCGGCGGTTTCTCTGTCCGAAGCTTCAAAACACACACACACACACACACACACTGCTGCTCCCATGTGGGGAGTGAGTGTGTGTGTGTGTGTGTGTGGTGACCTGCTTCTTGCACGGTTGGTGTTGGTGTTGGTGTTAGGGAGAGGAGGGGTCACAACAGTTGGAGGTTATTTTAGGATCAACCTCACCGCCCCCCTCAACACACACACACACACACACACACACACACTGTAGCTGCAGACTCTGGGTGTCAGTCTTACCACTTAAAACACACAGATACAACTGAAGGACATTATTCTCTTTCCGTCTAACACTAAATGGTGGTTCAATACGTTTGGTGTGTCCGAGTCACTTTAATATAAAAGTCTTACCAGGTGGAATGGTCATAGTTCCATCTCATTTTGGGGTCTGAATTGAACGGTGTCAGATGAATGTGAAGGCCGCAGCAGCACGAGGTCAAACAGGCAGAGAGAGAGAGATTAAATGTGTCCTCTACATCATCTTCTCTTGAGCACAAAGAATAAGAAAGTAACTCACATAAACTACGAAACACTATGAAAGAGAGACTTTTAAGTTGTTGATGGGTTTCCAGAAAAACTAGTTTGCCCTGGCGGTGCGACCGAGGCTTTTTAAAAAGAACTGTAATAACCACAGTAATAATGTGACCAGCGCTCTCTGCCCATGGTTTGGATTTTCAATCGTTTATGCCAACTGGTGCATGAATAAATGAATATACATACAGGAAGGAAACCAGGGTTCCAACTTAACGTCCTGTTAGTCCGTACGTGTCTCTCTGTAAATGTCCCGTCCTGTCTGAATGAAGCTGTGAGGAACACCAACGTAAAACACATCAAAATGCCACCACTCACACAGACAGATGAAGACAGCAGTGTTTTGCGTCTGAAAAGATTTTACACTGTTCTATACTGGTGCAGTCCTTCCTGTACAGACTAACTGCTGAATGCAAAAGAAAGCATCAGTCATCACGGCACCCTGAGCGTCCCCATATGCAATAAGCTGTGTGTTCTGACTCCTTTCTATCAGAACCAACATTCACTGATTCAGCACTTTGAGCTACAGAAGCTCTTGTGTTGGATCGGACCACACGGACCAGCCTTCACTCGCCAGACGCATCAGCGAGCCTTGGCCGCCCATGACCCTGTCTCCGGTTCAGCTGTTGTTGGTAGGTACTGACCACTGCAGACCCGGCAACACCCCGACTGCACCGTCGTGTTGGTTAATTGATGTGTTTTGTCTTGTTTGTGAAGCAGCGTTCGTCAGATTTCAGATCAAATATTCTGATAACCAAGTGAAATCAAAATCAAAACAACTTGGGACTAAAAGACGTTTTTTGTTTTTCTATTGTTTAAAATGCTGCTCTGAGCTGAAGACTTTCAACACAACATGTCAGAAAAATGTTGCGCGAGTGTGATCCGGACCTCGGGTACACAAAAAGCAACATGTCTGTATGTTGTTGTTTTGTTACATAATGTTATTGCCTTTAGTGTCGCGTTGCTGCACAACATCAAATTAGGTTTTCATTCAAAACACAATAAAGTTGTATATTTGTACCTCTACTCTACAGTATAGTACTCCAGAGGATGCTCAAACACAACGCCTTCTATGAGATGTTTCCTTTCACACAGAGAAACCCACAGAGCCCCGAAACATCCACTCTCTGTCTCTAACACACACACACACACACACACACACACACACACTCCGTCAGCAGTGTAACAGCTGCCAGTTGTGACAGTAGTGGGGGGGGGGGACAGAGAGGAGTGCAGCGAGAAGTGAAGGTTAGAGCTATTTCCTGGGAAGAAAATGTGTTTCATCATTAAAATAATAATAAATGTCCAATAAAGTGTCAAAGCCTGAAAACAGAGAGACTCGTTCCCTTTAAGGTCAGCTGCTTTATTCATTCCCTCAAAGGAGCACAAAGGGGTCGTATTCACAAAACAAACAAAAGGAGCTTCTGACTGGCTGAGTTAGGAGAAACTCACCGCCGTTTATCTAACCAAGATGGCCGCCGCTGATGGTGAGCGTTCTGAATCTGCTGTCGCATATATATAGAGTATATTCACTCTAAAAGAAAAAAAAAACCGAACAGCTGCACTTGACGCTTCTGTTGATCAGAAAGCTGTGTTTGCACAGAGCTAAGTTATTACGTTGCTCTGATTGGTTGCAGGTCCATCCGGTTGCGTCCAGACGCATTTGGGTCGCTCACAGCATTAGACCCATGTTGTCGTTTTCGTGTAAGGCCCGTCTCGAGCGAGCTGTCCACGGGCCTCCTAATTCAATGACAAGAGGTGTGAAAGCTCCGTCAGGTGCATTTTCCATCGTTCTGATCTTATTTTATCAGATCAAAAGTTTATAGCTTGATACTGTTTGCATGTGTGACTGCCCGCTGACCTTCGACCCTGCCTTCCTGCCACACAGAGGTTCAGGAGGTGCAGCGCTGTGAGCTGACAGTGACATTTGACCGTGAGTGAGTTGAAAAGGTTAGCTGAACTTAGTGAACCAACAGCTCTCTCTTCCTACTTTCCTTGCCTCCTCCTTCCTTCCTACCCCCTCCTCTCCTTTACATGAATATCTTTCCCTCCGTGTCGAGCACCGTTCCCAGAATTCCTGGCGTAGCAGCGACCGTGACATCAGGAGACAGAAATATGGGGACAGCTGGGAGACAGCAGGCTGGACTGTTTTTAAATAAAGCTCTGTGGGTTTGAATCAGGGACACACAGATAACCTTTAGCTGCGTGATTTTACCACAAACTATTTTTATAACTCAAAAAGAGAAAAAAAAAATCACTTCTTTGTCTTCCACAAAGAAGTAAAAGAAGAAACAATATACAACTTGCTACTTATATATAATACTTATATATTTTATCCGTCCTACATTTTAAACTCTTTAGAAAAAAACTATTTACATCCTGACGTCGAAATGAATTTTAGTGTAAATGTCCTGTGTGTTGACGCCAGCAGCCTCTCCCTCCCAGAGCCGCACAGGACATTCACCATGCAGCTGTTACACACCGCCTGCAGCCGGATGCTTAGCATGGCTGAGAGGCTGGAATACCAACACACACACACAGTGGTTGCATCACTATAATCATGTCCAGCAGTCGCTCTGTGGCAAGGTCAGATTATAGAAAAATGCCCTGCAGGCAAACGCATTATAAATATCACAGAGAGAGACAGAGAGAGAGAGAGAGAGAGAGAATAAAAGAAAGAAACGAAGAATGAAGGCGAGAGATCACCGGAGGCGTGAATCCAATTTTCAAACAGCAGTCTGGCGATCTGTCCGCTCCCATCTCTCGCTCTGTCGCCGAGCCCGACGCCCGCCGTCCGCCGAACCCGCCACGCCGGGCAATTAAGACAAATAAAGGTCGGGCCTAGTTTGACCTGGTGTGCGCCGCGTCAGAGGTGACGTCCAGACAGACACTCAGAGGCAGGTCCGATGGGCCTGCAGGAGCTCATTATCTAAACACAGACGTCGGCTGCTAATGATACTGAAGATCTTTATTACTAAACGCACTCATGTGCAGGCTTCCAAACAAACTGCTCAGCTGAACTTTAACCACAGTAACATCTGTGGCTATAAGCCATGCTACACTGTTCACAGATGCAGCGTTTGTGCCTCCAGCCTGAAGCTTCAGACAAAATAAACAGTATATAACAAACAGTTTGACGTTTTAAATAAAATGCTAGTTTACTTTTTTCCCAGAGGGTGAGGTAAGAAGATGGATGTCAGTCTCAGGACGTGGTTAGCCTAGCTTAGCATACGGACTGGAAGCAGGGGGAAAACAGCTAGCCTTGCTCTGTCCAAAGGATATAAAAACACCTACTAACACGTCTAAAGCTCCCTGATTAACACACTGTGCATCTAGTTTCATTGATCCTGGTCTCAGGGGGAAATGATGTGCTACTACTGAACAGCTGAGTCTTGTTGTCAGTGTTAGGTTGCCAGGTTTGGTACCATCACAGAGACCATATGTGGCATCTCGGACTAGACATCCTGGGCGGATTTGTAGTTTCTTCAGAGATACAACATGTTATAAGTCAGCTTTATAAGTGTTGTAAGAGTATTTCTTTCTGTTTTGATGGAGCCAAACAAGCAGTATTTTCCTTGGCCGCATGGTAAAGACACGTGGACAACAATCTGTCCTGAAAATCAGGGAGAACAATTGCAAAAGAAAATGGCCAAACTGACACAACATCCCATAACATGTTTTGGTTTTTTATCCCATTATGTTCATTATGATATTATGTATTTCTTGCTGCAACCCTTTAGCTAGAGTACATGTATCTAAGACTTCTCTAATGCCGCACGTCATCAAGTCACCTACTGTACTAATGTGCAAAATGAAACACTGGACAAGAGTGTTCTCAACTCTGTTGTAATACAGAGGATTCACCACTAGATGTAGCTGTCAACCAGGGAGTGAGTACTCTGCTCTGACAGCATCCACCTGTGCTGTTCTTCACTGTTCAGGTCGCAATGATTTCTAAAGTAAAACTAGAACACAGCCGCGACCCGGCGGAGGTGTCAGGACACATGCAGCGTGGACGGAAACAGGAGCCTCACATCTGTCGCTGTTGGTTTTGCCCTCCAGCTCCGACTGGACCAAAGTGTCCGTCGAGCTTTGTGTCTGTCCTGTCTTTGTTGTGTCTTATGGTCCTCTTTGTCTGCTGACGCTGCTCTGACAACCTGCCAAATCTCAAATAGATGATGGATAGATTGTCATTTAAAGGTCTACAGACACAATGTTATATAAGAGTTGAAGAGATACGACTTAATGACGAGTCAAACCAGAGGTTGTACAATTTAAGCTGCAGTGTTTCCTCTACCTCAAAGGAGATCAAATATGGATCTTTATTACTGATTATAAAAATACTAGTTGCAGCACTTATTTTTAGTTTCTTTCACTTTCTATTAGCTGTAGCATATTGTGGGGTGTTCTCACCACCAGAGGGCGTAACCAGATGATCTGATACTTAAAAGATCCCCCTGAAAATATAGTTTCTGCTGACCTCCAGTGGTTTAACTTCCCACCTTTTTGCTGCAGTCGTGGAGTCCACCACCTGCACATCACTGCAGCAAAAAGAGAATGTATTTTTTGTGAAATTAAATGGAATTTAGTTCTAGTTGTGGAGAGGAACCTGAGAACAGAAGCATCGATAGCTGATAAACGGTTAATATACACACGAGGACACACACAGAGTCAGAATGACATCAGTCACACACACTACAAAGCTGCAGTTGTAACTCTGTCCCACACACACTCACATGGTCATCACTGACTGACAAAGTCTGACCTACTGACTTCCCAGAACCAGGCAGTGATCCAGCATCCCATGACTACACACACACACACATCTCTGTGAGGACCAAAGACAGAAGTAAAAAGTCTGGTTCTCACTTCTTTTAAAGGGCTGTCTGAGGTCAAGACTTGGTTTTAGAGTTAAGTTTAGACTAAGGTTTAGGTAAAGATTAGGGTTAGTTAGCTGAGTAATGTATTGTGTTAATGAGGGACCTCATGAGTGTAATGATTTTGGGTTGGGATGTCGGGATGTTCATGTGTGTTTCGTGTTTATGGTTTATGGTTCATGGCTTCGTGTTTATGGTTAGTGTTCTCCAGTGTTGTGCCCTTTGTCTGTT
>JAVQJF010076133.1:0-35467 GCA_036023855.1 Gadopsis marmoratus
CCCCCCCCCCCCCCCCCCCCCCCCCCCCCCCCCCCCCCCCCCCCCCCCCCCCCCCCCCCCCCCCCAAGGGTAGGAAAACTGCTTTTTACCCTGTGGCTGTGCAGATGCTCTGGACTGGCTCAGCTGCCACAAAGCCCTAGAGAGGGGGTCTGGTCCAGGTGCCATATTCGTTCCTACTCACACACACCATATTCCCCATCAGCATACTTCTCTCCCTCCTAGACAGTTGCCCCCCTCCCCCGCCAACCACTCCACCTCCTTCAAATCCATGAGCTCCACCTGTGCCAGTTCTCCCCAGGCCAGTAAAGCAAACAACAACATTGTGGATCCTGGAAGACCGAAGGCCGCAATGAACCAGCAAGTCTCTCCAGGTACTGAGCAGCCAACTGTGTGTGCCTATGAATTTTCATGTGTGGGCACATGTTTAAGGGGGGGGGGGTGCATATGAAAGGGCATGTGCGTGTGTGTTATAATAAAACAATCTATCCATGCCTTGAGCAGCAGTGTTAGCTGCCCAGCAGGAGTTTATAGTTAATTGTGTGGACAAAAATGTGGACAGAGGGAACCTTACGGGCAAACTGACAGATGTGGCAGTGGTGGAGGTGGTAATAAAATCCAGCAAGAAGCTGGAGAGTAGAGAGAGAGGCAGATGTAAAAAAAGAGCAGGGGAGCTCTGGCAATGGTGTCTGTGCTAATAGACACAGTATATGTGTAAATGCTAATTGTAGAAGCCAATTAACAAGGCTTTTTCACTAAAAGTGTTCCTATACTTTTTAATCATGCCAACTTTTCTCTCAGATCTTGCTGCCATGAGACTTCTAAGGACACAAATGCTCATTACTGTCAATCTGGTTACTAATGAATGTCCTTTTCAAATGACTGAGGCGTAAAAACTGACCCTCCCTTTAAAAAATACCTCAATCCCTCTCAGTAAGAGGTAGCGTCATGATGACTTTACATCCATTTCTGAGTCAAAGCAGCGATTTGTTGTGTAGTTCCATCTCCTTGAAGAACTACAAGTAAAGACAGCCATGGTAGCAACACCTGTCAAGTCTGCCAGCAAAGGCCTTGAGTGTGACTCAGGGACTGTCACTTCTTGAACCTTTGAACGTTCAGATATGACAGACATGTGCTTAATAAAAAAGTCCATTTGCCACTTTGATGTATAAATGCATGAGTTGCTGAGTGAGTGCATTTGGGGTATCATGTGACGGCACATCAATATGCAAGATTGTTAATTCCTTGGACTCATCAAGAGAGTAGCAGCGAGGGATAGAGGGGAGGGGAGATGGATGGATAGAGAGAAAGGGGGAAAGCAGGACTGATCGGAGCTCCAGTGAAAACAACAGGATGAGTCAGTGGGGAGGTTAGTGCTATAGTTGGCAGACAGCTTTTGATCGGTTAGTTCAAAGTGGAGACCAGATGGTGTTTTTGGAACAATATTCCAACTTCTCTCTGTTTCCTGGAGATAGTGCCAACATAAATTCTTTTTCCCCCTTTCTTAAAGCTCAATTTCCAATCTCTCCAGGTCACTGTAGACAGCTGTTCTCCGGTAGGACCAGCCTAAAACTCCAGGAGTGTCGGCTGTCACTGAAGGATGGGGAAGCTGTTTGTGGGCCATCCTCTTGTGGCTTATAGCCTTAGCAATATGTGCACCCTGTCTTATGGCTGGCTGAGTGGAATACTTGAGGGAAGAACAGACTGACTAAGAACCTGAGATCCAGCATTTTGATTATGAGATTTTCAGCCGTGGAACAGCAAAGAATCTACTCAGTTTAATGAAGGCAGATGTTAGGCAGCTTAAAGGAACGTGGCATTCCTTGTAGCACATCTGTAATTGTCTAACAGTGATCATGAGCTTATCGTTCATTGAAGTACTCTATTGATATGAATGAGTCATCTCTGAGAGTAATTAGTTTATTTTGGCCGCGCATGCACATAACAACAATAATTATGCATGAGTTTGGTTTTTCTCACGTGACAGATAAACAGGGTAAGTATTGGACAGAAATTTGTTTGTTTGAAAGTGTGATAGTTAGAAATTATTTCTTCATGTTGCCAAACATATGCGGTCACGTGAGATAATTCAATCTTACAACATCATTAGAACTAACGTACAGAAAATCCTGAGCGTTTGATTGACTTTTTCTTTCTCCCTTTCAAATTCTGTCTTCTGCCTTCAGATGAATTTGCTATTATCTGCTTGATTAAGCAGGGAGAGCATGTAGCTGCTACCAAAAACAAATCCTCCCCAATTGCACATCTGCATGTTCTTTATTAATTAGTCTCAACAAATGGCATTCATTTTCCTCCCACATGGCTCAGCTTGTTTGCAATGCAAACATACGGAGAACTTTGTTCGTCCCTAGCGCATTCATTTCCCACTACGTGTTTGAAAGCGTTTTTCTATGTGGGGCAATGCTCTGCAGATATGCAGCCGGACTAGAAAATAGTTGAGGAATATTTTAAGTTGTGTGATGAGTGGGATTCAGTGGGACATGAAACTGTGGGATCAGAATCATATTCCCCTGCAGTGGTTTATTGCCGGGGGTATGGGGAGTTTACTGATTAAAGTCCAAAGGGCATAATGCAAGTTAAGTCTGCTGCTGGAGAAAACAGCATCAGGGGGTAGCAACCCCTCTGCTATCAAATAATTACAGTCTGCTAATGGACTGGTATGGACAACTGAAGTCAGCAATCTATCCAGGGTTCTGAATCACCTCTGTTAGCTCTAAATCCCTCTCATTTTGGCAACATCACCAGTACATACTGTATTTAGATGCTAATTTGTCTAACCCTAGGTCAGATAACTCTGTATGAACTTCTGTGCGACTGAAAATGCTGAGGTGTATGTAAATCATGAGCATTAAAGTGATGATAAAAGCAAATGTCGTTGTAAAATGCATTGGATTTTAGGCTGGTTTAAGCTGTAGAGCAATGTGCCGGGTTGTGTTTAGATTACTCTCATTTGGATTGCTGTAAGGACGGAGCAGAGAGAAAAAGGGCACCTAAGCTTAGAGGTGAACGGAATACAAAATTTTGAGAAGGGCAGATGAGTTTAATTACTTTTGTTGCCATTAATATTATCTCACTAATATGGTCAATTAGATAACTCTGGGCAGGAAAATAAATGGAAATTTTAATTCTTAAAAATGGGACTTACACACAAAGAGACATGCAATAGCAAATCCCGGCATTTATTCAGAGAGTGTAAATGCTCAGTGGACATTATCCACAGTTTCAGGGAATACACAAACCATCATGGGAAATCTGCTTATTTGCTCTCTTACTGAGAGTTAGATGAGAGCATCAATATCAATTTCATCTTCAATACAGGGCTAACTCAAAGAGCGTCAGAGGAATATTTTCAAGGCATTAACCCTGCATTCAAAAGCCGTCCACTCATAATTTCCTACTTCTAGGAAAAGGGAAATAAGATGACACTGGAAGTCAAACCTCGCATGACTGTCCAACAATAATGTTGCTGTCGAAAGACCGTATGCTTTGAAATAATTTTTAAGTATTATATTAGAGCAGTCTAGCCTCAGTGACTTACTGTATCCAGCCCTCACTTAAGGCCAGTTCAGACAAAAGATTCCCAACAAGACGAAATTTCAACGTTCTGAAACCTGCCAGTTTACACCAAAGCGACGAGACGCCATTATTGTTTCTATAGCAACGCCTCTTTGTACTTCCTTTGTAACTGCTGCCATTAATGCCTCCAACTTTGTTACAGGACCGGGGCACATCGCAGCACCACTTGTGTACATGCAAACGCGCATGAAACGAAAACTTCATCACAGACCTTTGGCAACAGTCTATGTATAAAATAGGGATCTTTTTTTTATTTTTTTCATTAGTTTCTTAGTTCAAAAACTAAAACTACCATATTAATCTAAATGAAATTGTATATAAGTCAATTCATAAATTAAAAAAAAATACACCTCACAATCTAAATTTAGTGTCTAGCTTTGACAGATGGCAAATACGTTTGATAGCTCTTGATGAGGATGGCAACAGGAAAAACACAGACTTTAATAACTACCTTCAGAAATTCGACATGGTTGGAACTTTTTCAGTTTTAATATTCCGAATGACTTTTTTGTCGGCACCTGCAGTAACACCTGACAAATTAAACCATGAATTAAATAATGAATTCACATTATCATTGGCATGCTTATCTTGAGTAAAGAATGCACAGAATAAGGCAGCACTTTGTTGTGCACAGCCTAAGACAATCACCGAACACACAGCAAAAAAAACTATGCAGCATCTCTCCAATTGCTTTGCCAAAAGTGCTTTTCTTATTGGTATGAATTATGACCAAACTACAGTATCATTCACAGTTTGAAATCTTGCCTATTACATTATATGAGAACATCTACATTTTGAGTGATGAAGATGATTCAGAACATGAATGGCATTAAGTCCAAGTTAACCAAAATGAAGTAGCAGTGTGATAGAAGCTACAGGAACATTTGGCAATGTTTGATGTTATCCAACTGAACCTGTTTGTGCTGAACATATTGTATATCAGTTCTGACCTGTCCACTGGCATTTATCACTGCCAACCACTATGAAGCAGTATTGTTAGATCCTAACATGTGAGTGATTCTTGCTGTAGAATAGAGGGAACACCCGAGCACAATTGTATAAAAGAGATGGTCAAGTGTTACATTCATTTCACAAGCTGACATGGACCGCCTGAAGGAACCATACCTTTGATAGGTGGGCTTTCACCTTCTCTGAGAGAGGCTCACTAACAGAGAAGTATACTGGGGCAGAAGAAATAGAGTTTCTGTTTCTGTTTCTCCTGTTCCAAAGAGGAAATACACACTCCTGTCTGGCATTTCTCTATTACCTGACAGCAGTCTCTGACCGCATCCTTTGGAGGATCCAGACCCTGAATTAGACACAGCTTTGGTGTGCTGCCTCCTCTGAATGACAACAGCAGCTTCCCATCAATATTTACCACTAGGTTGTCCTACCACACTGTCCTCTGTGGAGGAGAAATTGCATAAGGCAGACATATCCAGACCTCCGTGGTGTCTGGTCTTTAAAGAGCCAGACCTCAAGTTTCATCTGCTACTATTTCCCTTGCCAGTGTCACTCATCATTTATTCATCTCGCACCTGTTTATATTTTTACAGAAAGAGTGAGTGCTACGCTTTCATATTCATATTTAAGTGGTTCACAGATTTAGAACTTGACAAAACTTCACAAAATTAAATTCACAAAATGCACCTGAAATGCGAATACGTGAACACATGTCTCTACAGTAGACATGTATTTAGTGGTTATTGCATCTGTCTGTAGAACACGTTACAGTTCGGTGTTTGCTCAAAGCGCAGATATTTTGTGCATACAGCTTATATATTTGTTCAGAAACCATGCAGTGTTTCAGGTGCTGTTGTTGAACCAGGAACCGTGTAATCAAATTAGGCAGCATTGAAATTAAGCAAATTGATACCCAACACGAATGAATCAAAGTTCAATTACAGCATGTTTCATTTCAGGAGCAGCTTATTTGGAAGTGGATCTTAGCACAAACTCCAGAGGCTCTGCTGAACTGTGCTGAACACTTTACCTGTCAAGACTGGGGAGGGGGGTGGAGGAGTGAGAAGGAGCGGGGGGTGGGGAGGGGGGGGAATGAGAGGCTAAGCCTTGTGGGAGACAATTTGAATCTCGACAATTAGTCTCTGCTGTCGCTCAGTTTGATCTCACACTGTGAAAAATGTTGTCAGGAGCTTTAATTGTGTAAAGAGCACATTTTGGAATGCTAATTAGAAATCTGCTGCACTCATTTTTCAGGGTTAAATCATACATTCAGAAGCGAGGATGATGCTTTGATGGTGAGCATTTATCACAGACACATCATTATACATGGTGACAAATCAGTTTACATGTGGGCAGACTTCCTTCCCTGACTGCGTAACAAAGAATGACGAGGAAAAACTGCAAGGGTTGCAAACACTAACCACTATTAATCATTTTTACTCCTGCGCCTGAGTTGGCCTGATCGTGCCGTGCCCGCCCTTGCCATGCTTGCCTCTTGGGGTGCACATAATGAAAAGAATGGAGCCGTCAGTCATATTGGCTCTCTAAATAGCATTTTATGCTTTATTAGTCATACTTAATGGTGTTGAAGGGGCTATGAGTGATGCAAAATCCCTTTGTTCAAAGCCCGTCTCTTACTGTGAACGGTTCTTGATCGAAAAAGGTTCCCTGTCAATTGACGCGGAATGTATTTTACACACTGAGCTTACTTGCCTATTTTAGAGGGGAATTGTGCATGCTATCATCAGAGTTATTGATGGCACGACCAAGGAAATAAAAGTGGTGGAGACCGTGTGCATAGTGCCACAGCAGGCAGGTAGTTGGACCAAAAAAGACAATCCCATTCATTTTAGATGGACAGCTCCTTTGATATTTCATCATAGCGAACAAAAAAATAAAAAATGATGCATCCTCAATCCATCCACCCACCTACATGGTATGAAACCAAAATGGAAACCAATTATAAATATGCATCAGAGCCTAAAATGAATCCTAGATGTTTACAGAGTGTTAGTCACGTATGCCTGTCTGACAGTTGCGCACCTCTACATGTGAGAAATACCTCAAATACTGAGTAATGCATGTCATACGTAGACTAGTTTCCCACCAGATGTACCGACTGATAACCAAGGGACTTCAAAAAACAATAACTTAAAGAAAAAACTAAAGGATAGCAGGGAAGGGAGAGACACTGAACGGAATAAAGGGAGAGACAGAGGGATAAGTGGTATACTCACGCTGGATGTCAATGGTGACACTGGTCTCCTTGCCGTTCGGGACGGCCTTGTTGGAGGCCTTACAGATGATCTGTTGACCTGTCTCGATGTTGGAAGGCGATAGGTAGAGCGTGCTCACAGTGCTTTCTCTCCTGCCATCACGTTGCAAGGTCTGCAAAGTGAGTGAAGTAAAGTTGAGCAAAGTTGAAAGTAGCAGTGCAGGCAGCTGTGTGGATGAAACGTTTTAGTCCAGGCTTAGATTTCCATAATCAATAAACAAAGAAAACTCCAAATACTGTAAATATTTTAAACAGTTTAAATGATATACAGAGAAGAGAGATGGAACAAACAATTTGCCAGATAAGCTTAGATGGAGATGGTGTCAAACTTGAAAAAGGAAATGGCAGCAAATTCTTGAACACACACATCTTGTCCCTTGGGGGACCAGAGGCAAACCATCAGAACACTCTAGCCTGTAGTTTTACTGCAAAGCTGATTGATATGAAAAAATAAAAAAGTAGAAATATGTTTTTTGAGCCTCTCTTGTGTGTCTGGAGAGCTCCGCTCTAGTGCATGGCTTGTCATACTCCACAAAGGAAATCAATCTTCTTTTCAGCGCTCATCCTCTGAGCCCTACATTGTGGAAGCCATCTGGAATCGGTTGGTAGCTCTCAGTAGCTCTCACTCTCCAAAACGCTCAGGGGAGGGCTCGGGGAGTCTATGTTAACCAGTGCAGGGCAGAACAAAGTTACTGACTAGAACAAATTGCGTGGGCAACAGGGCACAGTGTGGTCAACCACGAAGTCAAGATGCATTCCCTGCCATCTCTTTAAAGGAGGCTCGCTGCTGCTTTGTGTTTTTGAAGAAAATACGACCCTGCTATGGTAAAGTGCATCAGACACTTTCTTAAAATAGAAACACAACTACTATGTTGACCAGAAGGAGTTCACTGTGGACTCGCTTTACCGCACTGCTACCTCTGGATTAGCCTCACAAATGTATGGATTGCCTCATGGATATTTCCTTTACTTGGATTCTTATACCACACCACACAGCAAGAAAAGTACTCATGTCACAACCGCAACGTCTATACGACATTTTAGACCGCAAACCAGTACATCTCCAAAGGCTATGGCTCTTTATTTATAGTTGGTTCAAGTATAAAACAAAAGTTCTAGAAAGGCACAAAAGGTAGGTTGAGCTGTCATGGCTGAAACTTAGCCAGGTACATTACTGTATATTAATATGTCCTCACAAAGTTCAAGAAAGAACAGCAGCATATATACCTCACCACTATAATCACTACCTACCTATTAATCATAACCTGAGTCAAACCGTGGCTCATTGTCAATGTACAAACCAGTAGTAATTATCTCCTCATTTCTCTGTTTGAATGCAAGGGTTGCTTTTTATTAAAACCATAATCTAACTATGTTCCCTCCTTCTCTCTTATGCATACCATATTCAGAATAATGCTATTAAAATGTCATTGAACTCGGGCGACAAGACATTTCATAAGAAATCTTTTTATCTAATCCACTTTATAGTTGATGCACCTCAATGTACCTCTAAGTCACATTAGAACATGTAGTATTGGATTGAAGATTAAAAATGAATTCTGTGTATTAATAAGCATTTTATAACTTGTATAAGGAGGAGGAGTAGTAGTATAAGGATATTATTGATGGCATGCAAAAGTCCATTTGTATGTGATGAAATTCATAGTTCTTCACTTCTAAAGCAGAACGCATTAGCTGTCAGATACGAGATATGTCTATGTAATATCCTTTCTGACACAATCAGGATTGTTTCCGTCGTCGCTCCGGACCTGTCTGAAGTCATTAATCTTAGGAAGGGGGTTAGCTGGCTGCTGCATCGAATTCAACACCATGCCACATTACAGATTGATACATTTTCACATCACCGCCTGGAGCCTAGGTGAAGAATACTTTTAGCCATGCTAGGAGAGGAATGGCAAAAGTAACAAGATTGAGACAGAAAGGGTTGCTTTTTTTTCCAGATATGTGTAACCCTGCATTAGGTGATATTCTGCCCACTAGAGGGTAAAGCAGGCAAAGAAACACAGCAATAAGCTTGTAAAGTTGATTAATGTGTTAGCAAGAAGTAGCAGAACCTGCAACAAGGATTTCCCATTAGCGCCCTCTTTTTGACAACCTGTTGGATTCAGGTGTAATATTTCCTGGCTTTGAATCTTGGTTTGGGCTGTGCTTGTTCACATCATCTCGCTGCCATCTACCATTATTTTGTGTATTATTTTGGTACACTTACTGTCAGTGTGGCTTTTATTTTGAGATAGATTGTCGTCTTTCACACAAAAACAGCCCCACTGTTGCATAAGGCCTTAGCTAGCTAACATAACAATAGCTAACCTAACTTGGGTTAAAGCTGCAATTGCCAAGCCAAGTTTTAACTTAACTTTAACAAGAAGGTGACCTGTCGGCAGGAGACCAGCCAGTGTCTTCAATAAGCCATCTGATGATCTCCTAATTAAAAATATGGCTCAACCAAATGGATTATCTACTAAATAGAACTTGATGATTGCCAGTGGGGTTATTATTTATTTATTTGTTTTAAATGTTTAACGTTTTATAGATTCTCTAATTTCACAATAATTAATAGTCCTACGTCTCTGAAATATGCATTTATAGTCAAAGAAAAAACTAAATTGCCAATTTTTTTAGGCTGGACTACAAGAGAGAGGACGTTGTAACTGCAATTGTTTTGGAAACCGAACAATAGAAAATCTGGGCCTTGAGTCAGGAGCGTGGTTAAACGCACATCTTCGTCTTTAATGTGTTACTGATTAGTCCATTATGTTTGGTGGCAGCAATTGTGGATTTGGAGCGAATTGCCACCACTAAATGATTTAACATAAGAAAACACTGCCAGTATTGTGGGTGTAGCTGATAAATCAATCTAGGACCAACCATATTGGCTAATAGTTTACACAGATAATTATAAACACAAATCCACATAGATGATAATGATTAATAAAAATCTTCACAATGCACGATATGTTCTGTGAGAACAACAGTCTATAAGTTTCCACTAGCGTGATGCATCATATGCCGTGAGCGCTTATGTACATATAGTATAGAATACATAGTATATACTTATAGCTAGTAAGTAGATAGAATAAAGTAGTAAAAAAGGGAAAATCTATATTATTGTATATGTGATATATTATATGTACTTTGTACTGAAATATCATCAGGATTAACTTGCAGACTCATTAGAATATTACATTCTACTAATCTACATTGAAATACATGTTACTTTAAGGAAGCGTATGTCTTGATGAATGTGTTTGAGATGTTGTATTATATGAATTCTAACCAAGAGTTTTACTTCATTATAAACCCTCAAGTCATCTAAAACATAAACCTAAAGCAAGTCAGAAATTAAAATGACCCAGTGAGACCTGGCAGGCATGCAGGGAAAGCTGTGATTGGGTCAGTAATAGAGGATGTAGAGGAATAAAGCCTCCCGGGATGGTGCTGAATATAGTAAGTAAGCAAAAAGCTAATAATTTATACATAATTAATATTCTGCTAACCCATCTAACATACCATTGATTTTAAATCAAATGTATCTGGTTATACACTGGGGCTGTATGTGGGTTATATTCAATCAGCCGTTTTTAATTCTGTACCACACAAGGCTTATTTTACTAAAACAGGTGATCGCTTTAACATTGTACTGTAAATTTATGCATAATGTGAAAATATGCCTTGTTTTTCCATCATGGTCACTGAGGTAAAATAGGTTTCTTTTGTTTAACTTAACTCACTATTCAACTCAAATAAATAATTTCAAAAGAAATGTATTGAAGGGAATTGATACACACACACACACATATATATATTATTATTATTATTTTTCAGATATACAACACAAAAAAATATATTTTTGTGTGGAAAGCAAAAAGCCCTTTGTTTTAATTTTCTCCTTCACTGCTGCGAAAACTACGCCTGTCTCGTAATGACAAAAGGTGACATGTTTAATGCCCATTCAAATTTTAACTGGTTGGTTTATTTAGAAATATTTCCCCACCCTATTACTCAATGGGTGTGATTAAAATGCAATAAAGTGTTCTAATTAGACAAAAACCTCCCATGAAGAAAAGGAGAGAAAGCAACTGCTTTGAACACTTTTAAATGTGAGTGGTAGAAGGGTGGATTAATAGAGAAAAAGTAGGACTGAGAAAGGGATGATTATTTATTTCTGCTGAAAAACAGAAGAAGCTTCATGTAAACTTTAGCAATGTTACCTGATATTACTGATATTTTACTGCAATTCTGGGAGGGGGTAGAATGAAACAAAACAAAAAACCCTAGTTTTCACTTGCCAGCAAGAACAGCTCATAAAAATGTCATTATTATTATTATTATTTTAAACCTAACACTGAGCTAACTCCCCGGTCTCCTGCTCACCTCTCTTGCCACCAGGGCATTCAGAATAATATGTAGCACCTTCTGGATGGGAATGCATCATGTTTTTCAAATGATTTGTTGTGCCATTCCAGTGCAAAAGTATCAGAGCGCGAGTGTGTGCACCTCCAAACCACAGCTCAGACCTGGAGCCTACATATTACAAACAGTGCTTTGCTGTTTTCCACTGAGTAGCTCCACTAGAGCAGATGGGAGATGAGTGTTTCAGGGAAGAGAGAACATTTTCCATTAATTTCCTCTGGCCACATTTTCTCAGCTTGTCTTGATATTTGAACAATTGACCTCACCGTGACAAGCTTCTGCCACTTAATTATTTGGGGTGCCCCGTACATTATATACTATAATTCTGCTTTTTAAAAGCAATTCTCACTAATGATAAGCAATGCACCAATTCAGTGACACTCTTATATGGTAAAGCCGACACACATTTTGGCTGCGCGATAGCTTTAATCATACACTTTAACCACTGGTCCAGTAAATAGTTTTCTAAAAGGTCATAGAGATGAGGTTTTGGAGGCCTTAGCGGGAAATTGTCGTTGGGTCAGAACTATCATTAGATGTGACACCATCAGGAAAGCCATTTCTGTGAATCCTCCACCACATCTGCTCACATTAGTCCTCTTCAACTGCGGGATATGAGAAGACCATCAGAGCAGATGATTATGCTTCCAAAATGTCCCCCTACTGCTCTTCGGACCCAAAAAAAGTCATCTTCTTTTAATCGACCCCATTGCTTTTAATGGTAGGCAGTAGAGATAAGAGGGGAGAGGGACATACTTGGGCTCAGTGCAGGCATGTGAGCATCCATCAGCTACCAGCACAGAATGTCCTCATATCTTGCTTCGTCTCTTAGAGGAAGTGAAGGCAAGAAGCGCACTCTCCGCCCACCATTAGCAAGCGGCACCTCCAGCAATCACTTTATTCAAATCGGCCTGGTGCCGTACCCCCAGTCCAATCAATGGCATTTATCTGCTCTTTGAAAAAAGCCGATAATGGGATGAGGCAGCGCAGGGAGCGAGGGAAGGCGGGGGAGGTGTTAGTGCTCTAAAATGTCTGGTGTCTTTTATGTCCTTTGTTTAAATGGAAATAGAACATGACAGTGTTGATTGCATGATTAGCCTTGAGGGTGAATGTCAGTCAAGAGATTATGGGGTCAGGTGATCACGCCACCAGGCTGGTGTGAACAGTGGCTTTTGTGTACTCCGGCATCAAAAGTGGGAACACGATCTGTCAGTGAAAATCATGCTTCACCGTGAAATGGATCAGGCAGATTCCAGCGCAGAAAGTGACACAGTAGATTTTATAACAAGTTGGGAAGATGAAGAAGGACAAATGCCACTGAAGGAGGAGATCAAAACAGCCGAGAGAAACGTAAAGTCCCTGATAGTTCCATGATCTCGCCATCTGCTTGTCTGAGTTGATTTGTATACTGGGAAAAAAGGCCAGCCATGTTTTTTTTTTTTTTTTGCAATCAAAACCCAACCTGGATATTCAAGGGATTTCATTTTTTAAAAAAAAACAGTCTGGATGCTGAGGCAAACGCCCACCAATGACTCAGACAGTCACTCTGAAACATCTCATGGATGTTTAACACTTTCCCAGTAGTTGTTTACAGGAAAGCAAGACATCCCAAAAACAATGTAAGTAACAGGTGTTTTCATTCCCTATCTCAGATTACTTTCATAAAACGAATTGATCTAGAGAACGAAAGCACAGCCAACATGCAACCCTTGGCCACCGTTCCAACCCCGTATTGTCTCCAAACCTGGCATGACACACACCTCTATGCTTACCTTGGAGTACATGGCCCCATTAAGGACCTCTTTATTACGGATCCAGACGATTGAGGCTGCTGGCTTGGCGTTGTTAGCATGGCAGGTCAGATTGAGTGAGTCACCAGCCCTTAGGCTCACCACCGGCCCTCCACCGATGACTGGGTCGTCTGGGGGAACTATTGACACAGACACAGAGAAAGAGAGGGCATTAGTTAATTATGTAGACATGTAATTGAGTTATCATTCAAAGAGTGTATATATTGGCTTTCTACAACACTGTGATACTGGAAGTCTGAATAACAATAACTGCAAATGACACCTGCAAGGATCTGACTGCATGACTCCTAACCTCATCATGTAGTCAATTCCCATATAATGAGAGTACTTACAATACCACCAAGGGACAACACTTTGATTTATTATGTGCAAATTATGTTTCTTTAGAATGTAAAAGCTGCATCTATGGTTACTCAGTCGGCAAAAGGTAATGACTTCACAGTGAGAACTAGATTTATCCTGTGCTTAATCGAAAACTATGGTGCAGTTTGGGGCATGGGAAGCTTTACATAAGTCACAGCAGGACTCTCTAAATAACAATCAACTCTTCCATCAGTCAAAGCAGATGTGATTTCCCCACTATACATGCAATACACAGCATTAAATGTAATCCGGTCTATGTACCACCCCCCTCATACACACAGATGTAAATTTGTTCCAGAGGGAAGAGGGAAGAATCACAGCAGTGCTATATATGCCTGTAGATGTCCTTTTCCTGTTGATGGGCTCATCTGTTTATTTGTTTTTTTAATTTCTTCTTTTTCAGAACTGAAGCTGCAGTGAATTATTGATTGACCTGAGTGCTCATTACAATGCAGATCTGGGGCACGATGAAATCAAAGGCTGCAGGCAGCTGCCATATTCCCCTGCAAACGCATCATGTTTGGAGGAAAGGCTGTTGTGGGCTAGATTTATGCTGTCAAACAGCAGTGCGATGAATGAAAAGAGATAAAATGTAATTTGGGATACTGTCTTGTACATTTAATGAAAATTAGTGTAAAAGGCAGACATAAATGAGAGTGTGGTGCCAGAAAGGTGTGCACGCAGTATTATATGTTGCTCTCTCTCACAGACAAAGCTATTATCACTTTACTTAACTTAGTTTTAGTTTTAAGTTGCTGCAAATGTGTTTTTAAAAGTTTCAAACCAAACCTCTAATTTTATCTCAGACCTAGATAACTGCATTTACTTTAAAGATATAATCCTTCTAATTTAGAAGTCAAACCATGTTTTTGCTACTATTTATGGTGGTTCAGCAATAGCCACGTTTATGTACATTCTGTAATAACCTTCTCATGTAATACTGTATGTTTATTGTTAGTGGTGGAGTTGCAGTGAAATTACCTTCCTACACACGAGGGATTCACATGAAATTATGCAGCATGTAGTTCAGTTTTACTGTTTGGAATGTTGTTTTTTAGCCTTACTGCTTACTGTTGGCTCTCCTGACACTGTATCAGAGCTGTATTAAGTAGCTACATGAGGTGCAATGTGTTTGTCACGCTGGGCAGTGCTAACCGCAATCGTTTATCCAAAACTTTATCCGCAAAACAAGACATGGACGTTTGCTTTGTGGAAAACTACTTGCTCGTGTGCACCATAAAATCTGATCAAGTTTGCAGTTATTTCTGGCCGACTCCTCTATTAAAACAACGTGTTTGTTTGATTGCACTGCAAACAGAAGCACCAGTTGTTCTTAAGTTGTACTTCTGACAAAGTAGCTGCCGAATCTACCAGGACTGAAATCTCAAGGATATCAGCTTTAAGATGTAGATTTTAGTCTATTGCCGAAGTGGTCACCTTGAAGTGTCAGTTAGAGTATTATTTATTAACAAGTAACACCACACTCCCCTTCTTTGTCACAGTGACTCATCTTAGTATTCAATTGCTGTCGTTGATTAACGCATGGGGGTGGCATTTTGGTCTTTTGCTCATATGACTAATGCCTTTTCATAACAAAAAAAAAAGTGCTTAAAAAACATGGAAAATGTTTGTTTGTCCAAATTAACCGATGACATACTCATCAGCAGCACACATTTACAATGAGTAAGGATGAGATCAGACCAGTGTGGGAACAGCGAAGTCTGAACTCTGACTAGAGCAGACTAATAACTCTGACCAATTGCACCAGTATATCGGCTATTTCAAAGACCATTCCCACTCACTAGTTCCTATTCTGTGTTTGAGTGTTAATTCTGCCTGGCTCCCTTTCATCTGGTCTTCATTAATATGCGAAGCGTAGGGAGAGGCAGAGGAATCTCAGGTCAGCACTAGCAGATCAGACAAGAGAGTGTGCTGATCTAGGCAAGTGAGAGAGGATCTTTGTGAGAATGTGGTCACCTTCTGGTCCTTCATCAGCAATTGGAAACAAGGTCAGGAAGACCATGTTAGTTTATTCTCATGCTAAGAATAGAGCCACTGCATGCTATGCAAATGAGACACGGAGCATGGGAAAAAGCACTATGAGCCGGGACTCTCAAACAGCTCTCCCGTTCGTCATTAAAGAAAAAGAACAAAATGCGATAGTTGATTGCAAAGACCCAGTGTTATTGGCTTGCTGTCAGTGCTCTTTTGCACACATGACTGAAACATTAATTAAATGTCAAGCAGGTAAGGCATCCATAAAATGTTTAGTTTCACAGAGAGGGGGAGATTTGAAAGAAATGTCTGACAATATGTGACTGATAGGACTCAGACTTGAATACTCACCGCACATGCATGTGAGTGAAGTGCTCTAAACTCTTAGAAAAAGAGAGATCAGAGGCTTTTTTTTTTTGCATCTCTCTCTCTCAATGGAAATCTTTCTCCTAATCACATATTAATGCAGATCAGCTTCTATAAATAGGTGCTACATGGCCGGAAGGTGACACCAGTAATGAACGAGGTAATACCCTCACTACAGTCACTGTGTGCCTCCCTTTGACCTTTAACCGTGTGTTTTCAGGCTGTCAGAGCATACAGTGTGAGAGGAGTTGGTTGGTTTTGTGCATAGAGGAGCTACATGGGAGAGAGGAGGTCACAGGCGGACCAAACAGAGCACTGCTACACTTTCAGGTCATGTCCCCCCTGGAAGGCTGCCTGCCAGCAAGACACTGAGGGTGAATGGTGAAGAGACAGGGAGAAGAAGGACATGGCTGGCTGCCTCCATACCTTTGTGTCTTTCTGTCCTCAATTGTGTTTGAGGCCTTAGTGTATGGTGCAAATCTGGAGACAGTTTGTGACAGCCAGGGCTGAAATTGTTTTCTGTGTAACTAGCACGTGTGCCAGGCTCTCAGCTTGTGCTCCTTCGGCATCTTTTTGAAATCAGCACCACTAAAAGAGCCTGACGAAGACTCTCACCAAGGCAATTATATTATAGTAATTATATAATAGTAAAAGAGGAAACGACTATGCTCTTTATCTTGGCAGGTGAAAGCCATTATGTCTGCTGAAGAAATGGGAGGATTTGACCACTAACCCAACATCCATTGAGTACAAATGACTGGCTAGGAAAAATTATTTTAAATAGATATTTAGCTATTGCTCTTCATCTGAGCTCTTCCACTGACCCCACCTTGTGACTACAAGGTCTGACAGTTATACAGAGGCCAAGCCTTGAACTTGAATCAGCCATCATCATTACTGGGCTGTTTGCAAACTCGGCAGTCCGTAATGGTTCTAAATTAGCTCTTTACTGCAGCCATTCGATGGACTTGGCATAAGTAGTGTGGTCAGTGGTAAAGATTGATCGCTCCTCTTTAATTACAGGGCTGACTCACCGCAAACTCAGCTCCACTCGCTACTTTTTTCTTAGGGATAATAATGTAATCCCTTTCAACACTTTCACAAATTTGCATTCCCGTGCATGCACCGACATGGACGCCGGCAGGACAGACACCGACATTCACAAGTGTTTCAGTGATTACAGGTTTTATGTAAATGTTAAACAAAGACAACTAATAGCAGATCAGTCATGAAGACGTTTGTGCTGTTTCTGCATGTCTGTATTAAGGTGTGTGGTTTCAACTAAAGACTTAAATACTTAAAATAGCCGTAAGATACAGCCAGTTCATTACTTTTATCATTTGAAACAGTTTGTTGCGGTTACTTTGACCCATGACTTCATTAGATCATACTGTTGATGTTATGGCCGGTTATAAGCTTCGAGCAGTCATTTTTTTCATTTGAGGGAGAAATCCAATTGGTCTTTCAAAACTTACATTAACCTATCCCAGTCCCTTAGATGGGTAATTACACTATATTGTTTAAAGGCTGCTAAGATTTTGTGGACGTCCATCACATCACCCAGTCTGAGATAAGACTTGGGATTCATTTATGTATATCTCCAAATCTACCAATGCAAGTATCTGAGTATAAAGCCCACCTCAATCAAAAAGACAAAAAGACACAGTGATGTCAGAAAGCCTGGACTTCAGTGAGATCATTTACTTTTACTGCATAATCAAAGTTATCCATAAATGAGACCATGGCATATTGATGTGTAATTAAATCAACAGTGCAAGGCAGTAAGTTCGTCACCTCCAAGAGGGGCCTGAATAAACCCTTTGGGATCATAAAGCTGCCTTTTGTCCCATGATACATATGAATTCCCTAGACACCAAACATAAAATTTGAATTGAATTTATCTGAAGGGGAAGCTGATAACATGCACTGGAGTTGGCTGAGAGGCCCTCTTGAGTCTGGGAACAACTGGTGTTGCTGATTGTGAACCTGCTGGGTTTTCCAGGCCAAACCAATATTGGGGGAACTTCTCCAAAGCAGCCAATAAAATCCTGCAAGCGCCCCCGCTTTCCGGGCAGCGTGAGCGAGGGAGAAAAAGCAATTTGGAGGAAAATGAACGAGGGAGGGCTCCTCACAAGGAGGCTGGATGGTGTAGGGAAGGTGGAGGCTGGCAATGTGTAGCTGCTGTAGCGCTGTGCTTTGGCAGACGTGTCCTGAACAGCAATGAGCTTCCTGACTCGCCTGTCTATTTCAGAAGACTGCTTGCACGGGCCGACTGTCACCTCAGTGCGACAGCTTGTGGAGTTTGTGATAGATAGATCAGGAAAAAAAGATGACAATAAGAAGTGGAGAGGAATACCCAGCACAGGTTGATACAAGAGACATGCGTGGCTCATTGGCCCAAATCACCGGCCCTCTTCAACTGCTGTCATTGTACATCTGTTTGAAAGCCACGAGATTGTCAGCCATGTGTGTGCACATGCATGCTCACACACACACACACACACACACACACACACACAGACACACAGAAAAGAAAAGCTATAAGTGAATGAATGAAAAACAAAGTGAGAGAAATGCACAAAATCATTTTACTCTCACCAAAGAGGATAACAGATGGCAATCACAAACAGCATGACAGACATCACATAAAAAAGCAGCAGAGGACTGATATGCACGAAAGTGTGCTACCACATGGTAAAGAATAATCAAGTGGGAGGCCAAGTATGGAATAGAAGAAGGACGTATTGGGCAAAGGGGGGGGGAGTAGAATAGGGGACCAACAAAAGAAGAATCAAAATCCTAGGACAGAGACATTCTTGGAAACATTGAAAACGGTCATTTTAGTAATCTTTGGCCGTGTTGGTGTCTTCATCTAGCATATGAACAGCGCCAACTAAAATGGAGGGATGGAAGGATGAAGATTAGATGAAGAGTAGGGAAGATGCCAGAGCTGTCAGAGATGTGCATCGCCTGCTCCTTCACAGCGCAGTCATGTGCAGCCCGAGAAGCTGCTCTCCACAGATTGGGAGGGTGCTGACATTGCTGCTCACCACCAGGCTGTGTTGTGCTATATAGCTACATGTGTGCTAATTTGGGATTCAAGTTCCATAATCTCAGTAAAAAAAAAAAAAGTTCTTATTTCGAGGTTCTGGCAATTATTAGCCACCACACTTCTAGAGTTATCCTCATGCCAATCATTAGTTTGCTAACAACAATTACAGTTAGCTGAAGCAAATCTATTGACTATGTAGTGTGAATTCAAATCGGCTCAGCACCTGTACACAATTGGTACTGTTGTTTTGCAGAGCACTGATGTATTCGTGTCATTACTCCTCCTTCTGTTGAAAATAGCGGGGGGAAAAAAAAACATCCTACATACAGTCTGTCTACCATAATCATGCACCTGTTCACAGCCTCTCTGATATCATAGATGTAGTTAGCATTCCATCTCGTGTTTCAGACAAAATGGCAGAAAAGGCTGTGTAACATAAACGTTATAGTCATATTTCCTCCCAGAATGACTGCTGTTTTGGACACCTTATCTCTCCCTACACTTCAGCTGAGATGCTTGGCTAGACTCAAATTAACTTTTGTAAGAGAAAAATTGGTTACTTACACCGGAGGCTCAAAGTCTGTCTTCTTCTTCTATTTTTTTCTACTTTTTCTTACTTTACTTCTACTTCCAAAAGCACCACTCAGTAAATCAAAAACACACGTGCGCTTCTAAAAAAAAAAAAAACACAGTACTTTGGCACACATTCTTAGAGGTAATAGAGCAACTAACACCACTCCTTAAACAGCAGACAGAGGCTACCCTGAGACTTATACAAAAAACTGCATGCCCCAATAATAATAGAAGTGCAGGTGAACAGACAAACAGAGGGAAATTACTTCTTTGCATAAGCCTTTTTCCAAGAAACAACATCAGCAGCCAAATTGCACTCATTGTTATAAGGTCAGAGGTGAAACAACTCACACACTCTCAGTGGAGAACGTGGCTAGCACATTCATGGACCGTATCTGTGTCTTTTTCTCTGCGTGAAAACTTCAAATTCTTCAGTAGCTTTTTTTATTTTATTTACCCAGCTCTCAAAGTTCACCTCCATTACTAAAAGGTTGGCAATTCGATGCTAGAGAAATAATGAATTCAGACTTACTCACAGAAACGGTTGATTCAGCTTTGGCAATTTGAAACAACAACAATAATAAAACATACCCTTGGGCTTTTGTGTACATGAATATTGTTGCTGAAGCACTGGTACAAACCATTAACAATGCAGGACAGGGAAAACAAACATCTTGCACACAGCGGATCATTCAAATGGCATACAATCAATTATGTTTGTCAGGAGACCAGCAACGCACTGTGTTTATGAAGGCCTGTCATTTTGAAAGACCTTGTGGAAGGTCTTTGAAGGTTCACTCCCTGCAACAATTCTGTGTACATCTAATTTAATATAATGGAATGAACCAGATATGGGTTCAAATGTAATGCTAACAAAGTAGCAGGCTGGAAAGGCTCTATAAATGGCATCACATGTCCTTATGACATCATGACACTCTCCTGATTTACATAAAAACAGAACACCTTAAAGTAGGTTTTAAGCCAAAGACTTTGATCAAACAACAATGATCTCCCTTCCTTTTGTTCTAGTGGTCTCCAACCTGAGGTAGAAAGATTAGAGCAAAGGTCTGGATCAGTACCAACCTGCTGCAAGGGATATAATCAGCCTCAGGGGTCTTTTTTGGACCTGAACCCTCCATTCTCTTCCTTCATGACTAATTCACAAGACCTTGATTCTCCTTTGGCATCGAGGGTGAGCCTGCAAGCCATGCAAATGCTCGGGTGGGTTAAGTTAACCAGTCCATTTGTTCTTTTGATGAGGGAACTTCATTATTGTTCATAAATGTTGATGTGTCCAGTGCGTTCTCTCTTTAATTTAAGCACTCTTGCGCCTCAAGTGTTGGCTGAAATAAATGACAGTAAGACACAGGCTTTTGCTGTTTATTACACATTTTCTTGTAAATGGGTGGGTCAGGTAAGGTCACCGCTGCTACATCTTTGCCTCAACAGGAACGGTTTGGATTTCAACGACAAACTCGGCAAATCATCGAAACAAATGGAAAATGCCCATCAGAGTTTCCTTTCTTTGGCAGTCATAAAGGTCTTTCTCTATGTGTTAGTAAATATTTATGTTATGTTACTTCCAAGCCTATCAAAGTCAAGAGCAGAGAGGTTCCTCTGATATGGCACATGGAGGAGTTTGGGTTGATATTGAGTTATGAAAGAAGGAGGGGAGAGTTTTAGATTTATTCTCCTGTCAGCTCGGAGAAGGCAGGCTGCGTGTGTGTGCACTGGGGGGTGTGGGTGTGTAAGCACATTGTGTATTTGCCTATGCATTTGTGTGTGCCTGTGTGTGCGCATAGGTGTGTGGGGCCATAGCTGTCTTCCAAGTCGATAGACACACTCTGTCACCACTGGCAAGTAATTGACAGCTTGGAGTTTGCAGTGACACGGGCCTTGCATATATTTCCTCCATTACCTTGTGTGTATGTCAGCCTGGAGTTCTCCCAGGCAGTGCATTCAGGAGTCAGCTACCTGCAGGGGATTAAACAAACACCTTCCTATTCGGGCTTATGGGGAGGAATGATAAACTCTCTCACCCTCAATCAGCCAAATAGGTAATAACGGCTTCCCCTTTCTCATTGCTGATTAGTTATTTAAATACACTTCCTGCTGCTGTGCATTGCTTGTGGTCCAAAGTCAGGCATTTGCAAATCATTGGTTTCTTTGTCTTAATTACTCTGAGTAGTCAGTGCAGGGTTTGCCAAATCAGGAAAGGAAAGGGAAAGTGTCAAGGGAATTCAAACAAAGACCAAAAATAATTTATCTGCTGGGTATAGCAGCTGTTCACTCATACACGCCGCTGTTTTCAAATGAAACGGCAGCTTCATATGTATGGAAACTCCCAAGGATACTAAGAAGGAGAAATTGGTATTAACTGCCATTTGATACTGTACTGATGAACCCTAAAATGCCCTAAAATGAATGTAACGGCTCAATTGGTCAAATCCGTGTGAGGATACACAACCTGAAGCCTCAGTGACTCTTCTTACGGCAAAGTCTCTGTGAAAAGTGTTCTGTCAGAGCTGCTAAACTCTGGACGATTTGAACATGTAGAGAAAGAAGGGCCGTAGTAGAAGGTAGGAAAGTGCAGTCGCAACAGACATTTTTAGCTCTCTGTAGAAGTATCCGTAATTATTCACTCATATCCATTTGCAGGGGGCTTGGCAGCCAGAGAAACATTATGCCGCAATTTGTCTTCCCCTCTCTCTTTTTCTCCTGCTGCCTTCTCCCCTACAAATCGTTAGTTTCACTTTTCATTAGGCTGGATCAATAAGGCGGATCAGTCGCTCGTGGCGAGGATACTGCGTGGCAGACACCCCCCTCTCTCTTGCTACTGTTTTTTTTTTCTTTTCTCCTAATTCCTCCTCCCTTGTTCTCTGTTGCTCTGTCATTGACTCTAGCTGTGTTTCCTGCAAGCCTCCGGTGAAGGAGGCAGCAGGAGACAGGGGGCAGTGGGAAGCTCAAAGGGTCCAAGAAAGAGACAGGGGCCAGCGATTGCACTCAGTAAGGCAGACATGGTGAATCGCTGAATGATAACCCAATAATGTTGAATTAAAAACCAGTAACCTCTCAAGCTTACACCAATAATGGAAGTGGAGGCTGCATGCAGAGGAAGGAAATTAAAGTAGAAATGTAAGCCTGTAAAAGTTTTGTCATATTAACACTTTAAATCCTGTCTGATGGTTTTAATACAAAAAATATCTGTTGTTGTAAGGACTCACTGCAGATATTTGATCATGGTTTGGGTAAGCATGCATGCGTTTGTGTTTCTGTGTAATTGGAAAGTGAATAAGGACGCACACTGTGTACTTTCATTGTTGTGAAGCACCACTTTTGTTTGGGCCCATTGAGCTCTGGTAGTACTCTTGTCTAGTGTTTAGGCTCAAGAGTGTAGATTTGGACTGAATATTTGGGATGATGCGTATGAGCTAAATTGTCCCGATCTCCTTCAGAACATCTGGATGTTGATCTCAGTATTAGACAAAAAGCAAAATGCTGCTTAGGTTGCATCGCTCTAATGACAATAAAGACGGCGATCTGCGATGTTGGTGTGATTTTGTCATTGTTGACTGATAAATCCTGAGAAGCATTTTGAGAAGGAGCAGGGTAGTGAGGCATTTCCTGTGAGTTGCTTTGTACCTCAGTGATGGAGGTTTGGAGGCAGTTGGCACTTGTACAGTGGTGTTGTTTGGAGTCTGTGTTTGCTTAATTCGGACTCACCCAGCACAGTCAGACGGGCAGGACGGGACCTCATGGCAGCCTGGACAGCCTGGCACTCAAACACAGCATCATCTATCAGGTCGACGCGCTGGATTTGCAGATGATGCTCCCCTGAACCGTGGTCGCCAGTCACTGTGTAACGAGGATAGCCTGCAGCGCAAACACATTTGTTCAGTTTAATCACTTTCAAAATCAGAATGCTGCTCATTCGCCAAATGCAGGAAGGTCATCTTGTCATTTTAACGTTTTGCGTACAACAAAACGACACACAAGCTAAATGTACATACAGTCAGCTATGTGATCTTATCATCAAGTGTGTAACCAAATGTGTCGATGATAAAATGCACAATATTGGCTTGAGCATGTTAACTGTAATTGAGCTGCGTAACCAGATATCTCAAAAATGGGATCACTTTATAGCAAAGTATAGATTTTGATTGTTCATTTGTTAATTTACTCACAATGCATTTTGATACCAGGTAACAACATGAAACATGAATTGCAAAATCTGTGTTTTTTTATAGCTCTCATGGCAATGTTAATGAGCTGTTGTGGAGGTTGCTGCATTCTGGAGAATGATGTTTTACTGCAGCCGTAAACAGGAGCAGCTAGAGTTTGAGTTCTTTCAGCATTGCTCAGTGAGATGATTTATAGTTTAATAATGCAAGAAAGCAGAGCAATATCCAAGAGACCTGGGCATTTTACACAAGTCAAGTGAGATGGTTTTAAAGATATCCCTTAACTATTATCGAAATATGCATTGAGAGCGTGTTGTGAAGAGCATCCATCCACTGGGGCAAATAAGCAGGAAGAAGAATGTGTTTGACTGGGAAGTTTTATGGGGTATTTCTCATGCTTTTGGAATTGCTCGTCTCTGAAGACCCCTTTTCTGTTTCTCTCACTCCATCTTTCTAATTATTGGGGATGCACTATGTCGAATGAAATGAGAACGTTGGATCTAAAAAAATGCAATCCAACAAACTGTTAAGAATTTCCAATGAAGAATTGCTTTTTGCTCCAGTGGTCCTTAAGTGAGTGATCAATGATGAAACTAGTGGATAAGATTGGAGAGTTTCACAGCAGAACAAGGCCAGACTTTTAACCAAGTCTCACTTTAACTTTGTAACGCTTCGCAAAAGAAATCTTCACACTTCAGACTCACACGCTTGTCATTTCCTTCCATCAGTACGTGTCCAACTGTTGGGTCAGTGCCAACAAATGTTGGGGAGAAAAATATTGATTTCTCAGTAACAGCTAGCCAATGACTCATGTTCACTTCAGAGATCCCAAAACACTTCAGACTTTCACTTTAAAGGTTTTACTGGCTGGTTATGTGTTTTAGCACCCAAAAGGAACATAACAGACTGGGCAGCCTTATAACAGCTTCTAGGACCTTGAATTTGTCTACTGCAAAAACCCATAGCATGCTCAAAGTCCAATTACTGACTGTTGCATCGTTGAATCCAGTTGTCCTCAACAGAGCATGAAGTGGGTCTCGTTCTATGCTGGTGGGGTGACTTACAGCCGCTTAAGCCACCCTCTGTATTTCATCCTCCTACGTGTAGCCTTTAATCTTATGGGTCTATACAGTGGGAGGATGAAGGACAAAAGAACGCCTGAACACAAAAATTAAAGCTGGGAAGAAGATAAACAGATGAAGGCAAAACAAGCAGCAAGCTAATAAAAAAAATAGCAAAGACGAAAGCTGAACCCGTCGATGTTTTGTGGGAAAACCTGTCACACAGGTGATAAAATGTCTCTTTTCTTTTAATTAAAACAGGTTGCAATTGTAACAGGGTTAACAGAGACCCGATCACAACTAAAAGCTTCCATTAACTACATTAATAACCATGGACTGAAATGGAGCTTTCTGCTTTTTCATGCTCAGAATAATGCCTAAAATGGAGTATGCGCCATTATGTGCACAAGGTCACCCAGAGAGCCATTTTGCTTCAATTTTATGTTCATTGATGAGATTCAAAGCAATAATGCTATTCACAAGGGTAATGATCATTGCACATTCTGAATGATGTGACCTTGACTTGACTCCAGTCCACCAAGCGAGTTCTTATTGTACCTCAGCAGAATTGACTTGAGCAAAATGCACTTTTGTTTTGCTTGTCTTAATTGTATCAAGGCATAAGCCATGTAAATTTCTGTTACACAAACAAATGATCTGGCCAATTACCTCATCTGTGCCTCTGGCAAACTAAGAATAATTTTGCTGTGTGAAGATATGGCTCTGTTCCAGTTTCTCTCTGTGCATTTGCGGGATCCAGAAAGAAAAGTAATTTGCATTTGTGGTGGACAGTAAATGATAAGATTTTAAGCTCATTTTCAAAGAACAGAAAGATAGTGTGATGTGTTTTTGCGACTTTATAAGCACCTTGATCATGCATTTTGTCAGTATGACTGCAATTATAATGGCACACATGAATACTGATCACCTCTGCACTGCACTGCTGCCATGTGTACCTGTAAAGGGCCATTGATCTTAGATCTCAGCAAATTTCAAAGACACAATGTGTTACCTAAAGCAAACAATGTAAAATAGACCCATTAAGGAGTAATGAATCCATCATTGCGAAATGGATTTGTCTTGAGGCTAGAATCAATGGTGTATGTGCACGTGTGTGTGCACGTGTGTGTGTGTGCATATACTGTAAGTACACAGACATGTGAGGTGTGGCCTAATGATTTATAGCATTCATCTAGAACATGTTTCACACAGTGTAACCACCGGGGGGATAGAAACAGCTGCGAACAGGTGGCCGGTGTTCAATTCGCTTTCATGAGAGGCAAGAGTGACACATGCTTGCGAGTGAAGGTCTGCTAACTGTCAGCCTCTGTTCTCAAGAGCTCATCCTCCCGTATCCTAAGTGCATCGCATAATGTATACAAACGCTTCCATCTCTGTCTCCACTGCGCGCACACCGGGAGAATTCACTTATAGCTGTTTGTCTGTTGTCACCATCATCACGCGCAGCAGATATATTCTCTGTCATGAATATTCATGACATTGAATGGTATGTTCTCAGCGGTTGTGGGGCTACTTTGCTTTCCTTCAATTAGAGTGGAAACACGTGACACAAAAGGGAATGAATAGGAAATTCGGGGACAGATAGGAATCATTGGCTTTTGTGCTGTGATTTCTTGCGCTGAATGGTGAAAGAGTCCTCTCAGTTTAATCACCGCTCCTGTGAATGGAAACAGGTCCCAGGCGGAGCACAACGATGTCAACGCAGCTTCTTTCTATGAACAGCCGAGCAGACCTATGTTATTGAAATGCTCCATGCAACATTTGATTCATCGCACTTTTTATGTATACAGCTGCCACTTTCCTTTCATTGTGTACATCTTGCAGTGGATGTACCGTCACTCTTTTACTGCTGCATGCATTGCTTGTGTACATAGGCAGGAGTGATAAAGAGGACAGCTGTGGAGTGCTTTATTTGGGAAAAAAAAAAAAGAAAACGTCATCCAGCTCAATACAGGGCACGCAGCCCCGGTCTGTATCATACTGTTGATTCTGCCCATCTTCTCCAGGCAGGCAGCTATTCCTCCTCATACAAAACCCTGTGCATTTTGTAATTGTCTGAGAGAAAAATCACTCCAGCTTTACGTCTCGGGCCTGATTGTTTAGCCACATAATACGAAGAGAATGGCTGTTGGAGAAGGACATGGTCAGGATAACTGCATTTTGTCCATGACAAAATAAACCATTCACAGATGTGTTGTTAAAGGCTGATCTACTGAATTCCCCTTGAGTGTTGTGTCCCACTCGCTCTGTTTTCTCTGCTCTATTCGGCCATTGTTGAAATGAGATTTCTTCTTGATTGTCTTGTCTTGTTAAATCAATAAAAATAGAAGAGGATAGGACAAACTCTACATCTCTGCACCGTTCTGACCCTAAATAAAATTGCGCGCTCTCTCTTCCTTCCTTCTTTTCTCTCTCTGGTTCTGTCTCTAGCAACGATAAGTACTCTCCCCGTCTGCCTCCTCTTCCTCCAAAGGAGACTCAAACACTGCAGGACCATTGTTTACTGCAACCCCTCATCCTCCCCTGGGCCTGATAAGAAGCTGAAGAGGGAATAGGGTGGCTTTATTGGGGCTCTGTCAGCCACTGAGGTTTAATTACAGACCACATCAGCGACAGGGAAGGCCTCTAAGAGCGTTTGCCAAAGGTCAGAGGGTAGAAGAACCCCAATCTCAAGTGAAATATATATTTAATTGTTCCTCTCAAGTGAAATATATATTTAATTGTTCCTGATCAAAAGAGACGTTTGTGTTGTAGAAATGCCCGCAGTTGAAAATGTTGTCATTGTCCCTTGACTTGCAATCATTTCAACTTCTAAGTGACCACACAAAGGTGGTGTGTGAGCAAAATTAGAAAGCTCTGAAATAAATGCCGTGCCCTTATAGAGTAATGCAACCTGCTGTGCAGAGATTCAAATGGATCTCTGTTTTGGAAGAATTTAATGGTCATTTCAGTAAATGATGCAGGCGTACTACGCTGTTATGGATTTTCTCATTCAATAGCTCAGTGCTTCAGAAGGTTGTAAATGTTTATTTAGGGGAGTGATGTGTGTTCCTTGAAATTCATCAAGGTCATGAATATACATTAAGCCTCGATTGGTGGAACAACAGGCTACTAAATGGCAGTGCGATTGTCACTTTTACTCCAAATTAAACAATTAAGGCAATTATACACGAGGTGCAGCGTAATTAGAGGATGCCAGCTACTCTTCAAAAAGCCATTTAGCAGCCTGAAGCACCAGAGAAAGACCAGTGCCATTATTGATTTCACATTTCATTCGGATTTTCGGGCCCCCCTGCCAAACAGAAAGTACAGGAGATTTAGGTCTGAATCTAACACAGTGACGAACATGAATTTTTGATTCTGTTTGGTCATGTTGCGCGATATAATTTCTGATGTTCCACGTAACACTTCTGTGACAAGTAGACGTAATATTTATTGTGTAACACACTACTGTGAGACCTCTTTTATCTGTCTGTGGAATGACATGCTTGGCAGGGGGTAGGGTGTTGACATGTGGGGGCTTTAGATGAGTTATATTTGAGAGTGTAATTAATAGAGGAATCTGGGGGTGATGGTGAAATGCAGGGTGATAAATGTTGTTCCTTACCAGAGAGGTCTCTGCCGACTCCCAGCGCCAGGCCATCTTTGATCCACAGGACAACGCCAGGGTAACCGGGGATAGTGCATGGTAATGTCACAAGCTGGCCTGCCACAACCACCAGGTCCTGTGGCTGCTGGGAAAACATGGCCTCCACCCCTTAAGAACAAAAGAAGAAGGGAAATGTTAGCTCTGAAGCACTTACTTATGTTTGAATACAACCAGGAGATGAGGGCATAGAAAATTCAAGATCAAAGAGTGGCATACGTGTGGTTTTACTAACACCTGCTGAATGATGGGAAAATGAAGGGAAGTGCACCGTATGCCCATTTCCAGCAATTTCACTCAAACCTAGTGTCAAACTCATGTTGAAAGAACCCTAAGGGGCGATATACAAATGTGGCACATTCTTTTACTATTCATGATACGGAGACAAGATACTGTACACACATCAGAGGTGTCAGTGCAGCACCAGGACTGAAGCACAGGCTAAGAGACAGCCGTCACAGCTCAGCTTGGTTCATTTATGAAGGATGTCATCGTACAGATGGGCTTGGCTCGTACACACCACGGCAGATAACACGATCTTGTCTGCCAACACTGCTCTAGTGGCATACATTAACTTGAGCTCACACCCATGTATTCCAACTGTGCAACTGCTATTAGCTGCACTCCTCGACTGCGTGTTCAGGCGCAAAGTGGTGTGCATTGAACTCCATTAGAGGCAGAGGCTGTGTTAATGGGGAGGGGTGCGATGGCAGTGGAGGAGGAGGGTGGTGGCAGAGTTGTGGATCAGACTGAAGGGTACAGAGTGGTACTGATGTGTAGTTAGAAACACTGGCAGGGTACCTAAAGCCTGCACACACACGACACACACACACTGACATGCATTCATACGGACTGATTTAGGAGCATGGGTAGCAGCAGTGGTTTAACTCTCTCACACTTTACTGAGACAGTTTTGTTGACAGCTATTTCTTATTTTCAAACCTCTATGTTCGGTTGCGTGGACCATAATGCCTACCCTTTTTTCTTGAACAACTTCATATCCTTCTTTCTCTTAAATGTCGCACAAGCACAGGCACTCATACAACCAGGAGCATGCACTGTTATGCTAAAATGGGCTCTCACGCGCACACACACACACACACACACAAGAACACATTTTTTAACACAACCACGTGCCAAGAAAAACCTGATAGAACATATTACAATAATAAGCAGAGCAAAGGGAGCAAAGAACATGAAGGCGCGTTTTTATCTTACAACATCTTTGAATCACATTGTAGTCATCTGCTGCGGTTCTTTGTATGCTTGGTTTTATATTCAAAGGAAATTACTTATCCTATTGCAGACAGACACGGAAATTGATTAGCTTTGTTGTACGATTTCAAACCACATCAGAGAACGGATTGTTGTCATACAAGAAACTGATTTTAATTTAGTTGGAAAATGCCATTAGAATCCCCACAAGTCATTTTTCAGCCGTAAACCAAATTCCACGTGATGGATAGCTTGTTAAGGATGTAAGCAGAGGTTTTCATATTGATTAATGCACTCTCTTCCCTGTGCACACTGTCACACATGCCTATGCACCACACACACACACACACACACACACACACACACACAGAAATACACAATTCTATACATGGCCTCATTTTAATATACATCTATTACTAAACTATCATCAGGTAAAAAAAAATGTGTTGTACCTCAAAGCATATAATGGGCTTTCATCATATTGAGACTCAACAGCTTCTCCCTGACTAACCAGGCCCTTTGTAAATGTGTATGTACAGTATGTACGCTGGCGAGATGAGACGTTATCTCACCGTGCTTTACCCATCAAACCTAGACAGCTTTGTTCAGCCCTGACTGTGTTCCCACGTGAAGAGCTTATCTCGGCTGTACTCTGCTACCCAGTCAGCAGCACGCCAACATATAGACAGCTACTCAACAGATCTCTTGGCATGTTCCGGAAAAACATTGCAAACGCCAAGGAATCTTGTATCGGCTCAGTCATGACTGATTTTATCAAAGAGTTCATCCTGTGCGTTAATTGATTTTACATTGGAGGGATCTCTCTGTTGGCAGCACACACCTGCATATTTCCTACAATGCACCTACATCCTCACTCCCGTCCTTCCTCTCTCGACCTTTCATGCCTCATGTGTTATCAAGAAGAAAACATATGGAGGATTATTTCTCAGAGATAGGCTAGTCATGCTGCTCAGCATTCAATTAGCTGATTTTTTTTTAGGAGTTTTATACGCTAATTTATGTTGTTTGCACAGAGACAGGTTTTAGCACACAATTTGCAGGAGTTCATTGCTAATTCTGTGTCACACTTTGCCCTGAAACTGTTGTTAACAAATATTTGTCTTCTCAAACAGCTCCCTCAGAAATATTAATTAACTGTACTCAACAGAGTCACACGTCTCTCACACAAATAGACACATGTGAGCCATTACTCATAGCTTCACTTGAACTTGAGCTGCATGACTTAAAGGGGCACTCCACAGATTCTGCACATCAAGATCGGTTTACTCGTCATGGGGAGTACTACTCAGCCTGTGAAGACAGCTGTCTTCTGCTGCTGTGGAGGAAGCTTTCCAAAGTCTGGAAAAAATAAGCGTGATGATGTCATCAGCTCAGCTTGGGCTTGGAGATGGAAAATTCTTAACTGTTTCAAAACTGGCATTGCGAAGTTTGAACGATATAAGCATTTTCCTGGCAGGGATGGTCTAACACAGGGGTGGGCAAACTGAGACTGAGTTGTTGTGGGCCGGAGCAATAAGGTGAACTCAATATTAATTTTATTTCTTTATAAAAAGCAGTAAATTGTTTGGTTTTGATAAGAGTAAGGTTGCTACATAGCATAGAAAGAGAACATGCATGACACAATTGGAATGGAGACTATTCAGTGACAACAATCAGCCAATCAGAACTCAGAGTGAGCACAATAAACATGTTCTCAAACAATGGTTTAATGCTCAAAACGTTCAGGACCTTGAACCTTGACTTCAGTCGCACTAGTCTTGAACTGGAACTGGTCCAACCTCTGTATTGTCTTAAGCAAGTAATGTTTAAGCACATTTCCCTAAAAGTTTGCAATCTGTTGCCATTCCAAGACTGATCTCTACGAAGGACTATTAAAATACGCCAGTGACAGAATGAACGATGGTGATGCAAAGACTTAACTGACACCAGCATGTACTTCTCACTTGAGTAGTTGGCTTGGCTGAGTCTTGTAACAAATGTGGCTTCGTGGGGACACAGCGGTAAAGGAATGGTGTGATGTGTTTGAGAAGGCTGGGGCTTACATCAAGGTGGCAACATTCATTCATCCATCCCCTCTGTACCGAATAAATCTCTGTCACCTCTGCCAGATTTATCCTTGACTGGGCATCACAGCGTTGGCAAAAAAACCCCAAAAAATCATGCCCCTCCCTAATCTACCTCTTCTTTAATCTCTGCCAGGCATGACATGCAACAGAGTGAAGGCAACCCCCATCTCCTCGCTTATTCATGAAAAATATTTTCATAACTAAAATGCTCAATTAGGAATTAAGCACCTCACTTTAGACTTTATCAGTGACAGTTATATGAGGGGGGGGAGGTGATTGTGCTCAGGTGCCCGCAGAGCTGGAGAGTGACGTTAATAACGCTTTATTAAGCATCCTAATGGGGTTTACTAGAGAGCTTGGTAAAAAAAAAAATTAACCCAACATAAACAATAAAATGAAAACGGTCGAGACATGCTAATTTGCTGTGAGAGAAATGGGCCTTGACTTCAGGGTTAAGGTTCTGTAATTGTGTGGGCACACAGAGCACAAACAGAGACTCATTTTGTCCGTCGCTAGAGACAACGGACAGCCCCGTGGCTTTTTCACTCAGGGTTTCCTCAGAACTTGTCTGTAATTATCCACATTCAAAACACTTAGAGTCAAAGAAAATAACAAACATAGTTTATATTACTTTTTCCTTCAATGCAAACCTATATGCATTACCCCTTACTGGTTATATTTTTGTGCATCAAACCATAAACTCTGAATTTTGTTGGGTTTGATTGAGTGCCCTGCATTTAGAAAGGTGAGGCCATATTGATAAGGACTGGCCAGTTGTTACAAATGGTGGAAAAAAACAGGTAGTTAAAGACTGTGCACAAAGCCACATTCATAATGTGGACTGGCACTTTGCATCGCCTAATGTTGTCATTTCACTTCAGATAATTTGTTTACCATTGGACGGCTGCTGCATTTCCACACACTCCAGCACTATTTTCCCCTCAGTGCTAACTGCCCCCAATTTCATCGCTCTTTGCCAATCAGGCCTGGAAATTACCGTTACGGACACACATCCAGCCCACTTCAGAAAAATAATCAGCATGCTGTCTGTGCAGCATGTGGCCACACAGCACCAAAGCTTAGCCCAGGATCATTATCAAAAACTATTACCCCTCTGGCCTGGCCATTTTATACCAGCAATTTAGAAGCACAGGAGGGCTTCAGAATTTGGAGGAGTGCGTGAGTTAGTCATATGTGTTGTAGTTTAGTAGCCAGTAGCTATGGTTTCTTTCTCCTTTTTTTGATGTTGCTGATGGTAGTTTTCAGTGGAATATAAGTGGAAGTGCTAGAGAGACAAATGAGGTGGGGGACTGAGGGGGGAGAGGTTTATTTTTATCTTCTAATCCACGGGTAGCATTGCAATAGATGACAGATGCTAGGCGCTTTTGATAAAGGTGTGAATTTAGAGACTAAATCAAGTTATTCTTATAGAACACTGTAATAACCACCAGGAGTCAAATGAAAAATACTACCCCTACTGGTGCATTATTTTGAACCACAAAGAGCAGACGCACCCTCCAGGAACCAGAAAGGACATTTTCTAAGCACACGACCGGACTTTCCTTTCTTGTAGTCTTTCCGCAGCTCTGTAAAAGGACTCCAGTGGTGTCTTTATTTCTGGCCAGTAGTTGTATAATATAAAATATAAACACAAATCTGCCGCAAATGGGATTACTCTATTTAAGTGTTTAAACTCTGAAACTCGCCTATTGCAACGCGCACCCTCCTCATCTCTCCACCGGACTTCCTACTCCTTGGAGGCGACGACGCACAGTTTTGTCCTTCGTCAACAGACTCTCATTAGTCACACGCCCGCAACTAGAGCATGCATTCTCTCAGTCTAATGGTCATGATTTGTGCACTTTAATTGTCTGCAGCACACTCATTAAGATGAGATTGTCAGTGATGCATGCTGTTGTGAGATTCATCAATCCATTTAGAATCTAGAAACCACAGAAGAGTGTCTACTATCTTGCCTGTGGTTATATGACTCCCGTCCATGTTTGTGAAAGTCAGATTCAGATCAATGATAAATGCATTCTGTAAGAAGCCTGAAAAGGCATTTTGACAAATTTGAAAAAAGCAAGCTGAATTTCAGAGGTGTTAACGCAACATTGCTGCAAATGTTTGGCAGAAACTTGGCAGGAAGACAACCAACTAATTACCAGTCGTAGCCACAGAAAGTCATGCTTCGATCAACTATGTTTTATAATCTAATTTATTCACAATCTAAATTTAGAAGCAATGGGCCAACACATAAGTCGCACAACAAATCTGATTAGCTGTGATTGATTTGCCACTTGTAAGAGTGTAATAAGGCAATTAGATGGCTGTTTTCTTGATATCTGGCACTTTGAACTTATTAAAACCATAACCTGCATATTTCAAATAGCATGTGTTCAGTTTAGAGTACAATAGAAGCACGACACATAGAGCCAGCACACCACACTCACATGCGCACGGTATTAGACAGTGTGTCACAGCACACTAATCTGAGGGCATGCAGGCAGAAGAGAGTGACTGAAAATGAATAGCTCAGCTCACCTTGCCGAAATAAGTAAGTGAAACTCCATGAACGGTACAGCGTGTAGATACAAAGGAATGAGGTCTTAATGCACAGAAGATGGTTTAAGTTCAACACCTTTTTTTATTAAGTCAAGTCATTCTGACAGAAATTGCTTCCAGTGTGTTCTGAAAGGTGGAAATTACATGAGACCCCGGACAAACGTCTACCTTCAGCCAGAGAAGGAAGAGCAGGAATGACAAGGCCTCCGATATTTGGTATTCACTGTTATATTGGCATAATAACTTGACATTTTTTAAAATCAGCTTTCACCAAGGTTTCAACACAATTTGTGATATGGAATTTCTCAGGCCAGGCTAAACTTTTGTTGAATGGGCTACGTTATTAATATAAAAACTTAACCCCTCAGATGCAGCTGGCAATGTTACAATAGTTACCAATAATGAATATTTCATAAAGCTCTATCAAGCCCATTAAAGGAGGCACGTATTACTATCAATCTGTCTTCCACATCAGAATGTTCAAATCCTTTATTCCTGCCTGTCCACTTGTAAAACAAACACTGTATGAGGACTGATAATACGCCAAGCCTGTCTATGCTGTGATGGCTGCCATAATGAGTAAAACTTGTCTGTGGGAATGCAAATTCATGAAGCAGGGAAGATAAACATCAGTGCTGCCGGAAGACGTTGTATTTATGCCCTCTCTCACACTGTGCATTAGTGGAGCATGACAGTTGCCAAGGCATAATCAAGACGGATCGCCTCCAATGATGACTTCTAAAAATTACAAATGGCAACAGCGGGGCCTCGCAGGCACTCGCTTCCTCATCAGCTACGCGGCCAGAAGAAGTGCGATTTCATGGACATCAGAAGCTGGAGTATCAGGGGCCACAAACGGTTTATTAAATCTCTCTAGGCTGCTTCTTTTCTGGCAGTGAGCATACAGTTGGGTCTAAAGGTCATCAAGGCATTGTGAGCCGTGGGTTGGATCCTTACCCTCTTCTGAAATCCGGAGCAGACAACAAACAAATATGTTTTAACATCTGCTATGATGGATAAAGGGAGAGACACTTAATGAAGTGCAAAGGTTTTGAAGGTTGTCAGCCTCTACAAAACGCCCAAAGTAGGCTACTTAACTGGATGTATGCGAGCTTTGTTCTGGAAACACAAGACCCAGTTTGACCACTAATTGTAATTAAAGCAGCAACTCCTGTGGGTTGGTTTCCAAGGTAACTACAGTTCAAAGAAAACGGCTTAAATATTCTAGTTAGCATAAATGCGAGTGAACCCTCCACGGGGGGGGG
>JAVQJF010076144.1:0-24379 GCA_036023855.1 Gadopsis marmoratus
TTTCAAGCACTTTCAAGGTATCTCAAGGTGTCCTTTCAAGTACTTTCAAGGTATCCTTTCAAGTATTTTCAAGGTATCTCAAGGTATCCCAAGGTATCCTTTCAAGTATTTTCAAGGTATCTCAAGGTATCCTTTCAAGCACTTTCAAGGTATCCTTTCAAGTATTTTCAAGGTATCTCAAGGTATCATTTCAAGCACTTTCAAGGTATCCTTTCAAGCACTTTCAAGGTATCTCAAGATATCCTTTCAAGCACTTTCAGGGTTTCCCAAGGTATCCTTTCAAGGTATCCCAAGGTATCCTTTCAAGCACTTTCAAGGTATCCCAAGGTATCCTTTCAAGTACTTTCAATTGGATATAATATTCGCCCAGGACCCAGAGATCAAATACATCAAAGGCAATTCAGGGAGAAATGAATCTAACCGGTTAATTTTAATTGTGTGCCTGAAGTGCAGTAGCCAGTACTTAATTCGAATTCGAATTACACAGAGTGACAGACGAGTTCTGGGGCGGGGGCCTAGGTCACGCAGTTGCACTTCAGGCACACATAAAATTTGCTACTTATGGTCTGCATTTCAACTGCATCACATAATACCCAGTAGTTTTATTTATAAAAATGCAAGGTATCTAACAAGTTGATCGTATGTTTTGCATGAAAAATTTTAATCTGCAAAGTAACTACAAGCTATAGCTGTAAAATAAATTCAACTGATTAAAAGGTATAATATTTCCCTCTGAAATGGTAGCATATATTGGAAAACTTTTCTTTGTAGTTGGAATAAAGAAATAAAGACATTTTCATGGTTTAGAACACAAATACATCCATTTTAATTTGAGAAAAATACAAAAAGAAACCATGTACAATCTATGTACAAACCTTTTGTACAAGACAGTATATTTATCAGCAGATTATATTTGACAGAGTCAGGTAGATCAACTCAGCACCATCAAATAATCCATTTATCCATCATAACTAGAACACATTTAAACTAATTAGACTTCTATGTCAAACTCCTGTTTGCTGCAATGACAATGTGCCAACAAATCCTATCCGTGATATGCGAGAGCAATGTCCTGAATTCTTCCTGAACTGATAAGCAGCCCAAAAAAAAAAAACTAAATTGCAACTTTTCTAAAAAAAAAAGAAAAAAAAAAGAAAATTGCTGAATGCAATTTTATTGTGTTAAGACTTGATACCCACCTCCCATCCCCATAAGAATTATATGTTCTATTATATCTAGTACAATTCCCATCAAATAAGTTACTATATCCATCCTTTACAGCAAAAAAATAGATTAACAAAAATAATGCTAACATACTGCAACAGTAACGTATGACGCGTCAAAGTCAACACATCTGATGTTACAGGCGTGGGCCTCTATGTGCATCTTTCAGTCATCCATATCTACACTACACTACTATGAGGCTCCTATCTTTTTGCCCCAGCAGGCTTCCTGAATGCCACTTGTCGCTATAGTGGGACTTAATATGGGCCCTCCTCTTGATCTTCTGCACTGCCTGGCACTATACTGACATGGAGGCATTGATGGCTTGGATGTTCTCCATGTCAGTACAAGACACTGTTCTCACAGTGGGAAACACTTGGACTCAGCTCTGTCAAAGAGAGCTTGTGTCCCTGAATGACTGAAGGATGCTTGCTCAACTAAAATCTTCATGGCACTTCAAAAAAACACTCTAATTACTTTAGAGGTATACAATGCAAAGACCTAAAACATCAAATAGAGACTTATGACAAGGTGTAGGAAGGAGTGTTGTGAATAATGCCAGCCTGAATGAGTCGCACAATGAGGGTTCAGGTAGAAAAAGCACAGTAATCAAGTGTAATGACAACAAATGGCGCATTACTTTGTGAGTTTATGATTAATGCCAGTTTGCAGCATGTACCGTTTCATTTCTGAACAATGCTATGTTTAAGTACCTCAAAAAAATACTCTGTAAACAAATAAGAAGCAGTTGTGGCAGATTGTGACAGATGACGAGCTGACAAAATGGAATGTAAACCATGTAATAATAAAATTAAGGATGTTCTCTTCTTAAAACCTTTGCTGAATTGGTGCTACCTTCCATCTTTGTGATGGCTGATCCAACCAGATCAAATTCCCGCCCGACCTTTCCTACTTGAGTAGTTTCCGCATTCCTACAAGAATCCAGGATCGTTCATTTTCAAGATACACATTTGTCTTTTTTTTTTCAACATAACAATCAGTTTGTCGATTCCATGTATATTGAGTCATTGCCATTATCAAATATTAATAGGTCCTTATTGTTCAGGCTTGCAAGTATGCCAATTAACAACCCAATTATACATACACTTTACTCACATATTTTCTGAAAAGAAATCTATTTGCTACAAAGTGTGACAACGATGTAATCACAGTTCAAAAGTTCACTTCAGGACAATGTGTGTGAGGCTTCAGTATAGTTGCACCACACCCAATAGACGGACATTTAAGTTTAGTGTGAAAAAGAAATGTGACCTATAAAATGGGTTGAATTTGCACAAACATATTTAGCACAATATTATGTTCTTTTCCATATTCCAAAAGTGTTTCTTTTTTTAGGATTACTTTTCCTTTACAGCCTATAGAGGTGAATCACTTCAACAAACAGACAGCGTCTTCCTGTCATAGATGAAATCATATTTTGTGGAAAACACCAGCACACTGTGCTGTAGTGTACATGCTCTTCCTTCACACTAGGGACCTAATTTAGGTCAAACACATCTAATGAAGGTCATTCAGGTCTGGCCTGCACACAGGGGGAGCACTCCGATCTCCTCGCTATCATTACCACCCTGCTCTCTATGTAAATAAAACATTTACCCCCAATACATAATTCTTCTCTTTCCATCTGCATGTTCGCAGCGAGGGATACTTAGCAGTAGAAACATTATTTAGTAGAGATGGCTCATCTGTGCAACTCAAATGCCCTCTTTCCACCAAATTTGTTCGGGTTCCTGAACCGGTTACGTTAATGACTCTTGGAACCTTGGTGCTATGTAGTGAACCAGCCTGTATTTTCATCAGTTTTGAGCGGAACCATTGTGATCAAGGATTCGTGGAGGGCATTGCACAAAGCACAATGGAAGTAACAATAGTAGCAACATGGCAGATCGTGTTGATTGCCTGCAAGCTTTGGTCCTGTTATTACAGATATTTGTCTGTTTCCAAAAAACCAGCATGGACCAACTATTAATGATAATTAGACTATTGCCATAGTAGACCATTGTTGCCTTCTCCATCCTCTCTTTCCAACCTGTAGAATGTGACACGGCTGCTGATGATGTTACGGTCCGAACCAATGTATTTTTGCTCGGTACAGTTCAAATGTAGTTACGCGGACCGGAACGGAACCTGTTCCATGTTGGTGGAAAATAGGTAAAAGAGGCTTCAGATGAGTCTTCATTTATATCTACAAGCACTCAACAGAGCTGAGCTGCCAGGCTGAAGATGATGTTTCACAATACAAGCTAGTCTAAGCTTTATTGGCTCCAAAGTGATGCAGTTAAAGAGAGGGCAGGGGGATTAAAAAAATAATCTTTTGTTTTAGTACGATGTGAAAGAAATGGTGATATAGTCAAACACAAAATCCTTTCATATGTAGTTGTAATTCAAGATATTTTTTGAGACTTTTTATCTCTAGTACTTTTCACTTGGTTCTTGTCTAGAAAAATAAGTAAAAATTGATTATGTTTATGGCTAAAAAATAATTGTGTTTAAATGTATAAATCCAACTACGTCTTTGCGTGACATTTATGTATTAGGAGCACAAGGCTGCCTCCTCAATCCTCCATCACTATCAAAGCTGGATTTGGATCTTGTCAGTGCCTAAACATGTGCAAAATACACAAGTACAGGCTAGCATAAAAAAAAAAACTGAGGAAAATTTCCACCCAACTATGTTTGAGCTTTTCCCCATGTTAGAGGACCGAACACAGCAGCTAAACTCCTGAGAGTTTTGAGGCGTGTGACATCTGGATTGGCAGCAGAGAACATCCAAGCTCTTTACTGCCTCTGTGCCAAACCTGTGCCAGGCAGTTGCTCTGATCAAAGGAGAACCCATTGATGCCCACTTTTATGCAATATGTGGCATTGCTTTTCTCAGACATTAACTTTTTTGTAACAGACAAAACATTCAGACAATACACCACTCTTTTCAATGATCCCAATTCTGCCGCAGACATCACGGCAAAGTGTCAGCGGTGGGCATGCAGCTGCTGCTTGTGTTAGCTCAATCATAGTTGGTGATTTCAGTTTGGTTTTTGATGCAACATTATATTTTTGTTAGTAGATCCAAACCCTCTAGACTCTTCCAGCGTTTGTTTTTTTTCTACCATGACTTTCACCTACATCCCGCATGCCCAAAGGTGCACCATCACACACAAGGCCGATGGAGGAGATGACAGCAGTGATCAGCGCAACACCAGAAGGACAAGTGGCTGCGATGCGCACACACACACAAATATACAGCTTGTACATAACGTAAATGCTCCTGAACGCATGAAGGACAGGGCCGGTTGTTTTTCATCCTTCGCATGTATTCAGGTTGATCAACCACACTGTATCTGTTATGGAGGGGGCTCAGGCACATATCATGCGATAGGAGCTTAGAACAGAGTCCAAGGCTTTATGATCCGACATATCAGCAGTAGACATGTAGGTAACAGGGTTCTCTTTCAGCCAGCATACACCAACGCTGCACCATTCTCTGAGTTTTTAGACTACTGTTTTGCAAGATGAGTTTGTTCTGCAGGACTGGAGTGCTCTCACTCAACATGACGAGTCAACGGTGAGTAGCAAACCTTAAGCAATGACATGATGTATAACAACCTAAGAACAAGATTAGTATGCCTCCGAAGCCAAGCATCCCTCCCTTCCTTCCTTCCTCAGCAACATTTTATCGGGGGGGGGGATCTGATGGTTCCAGTTGTTCTGTCAAAAGAAACTTGTTCAGTTTTAGTGCAAATAGAACAGAAGCGGATAGGAGCAATGAAGCTGATGAACCCAGCTGGTTTGTCGTGACGCATCTGGGTGGATCTTTGGGAGATGATATGATCAGTTTATCGCTGCAACCCTCATCCTCCGATTACCAGTCACCTTAGCCATGGAGTCTGGTGACACGGAGAGGTGAACTATTGCAAAGAATTACAGGAAGTACTCTTTTTTTTTTGTCAACTCTTAAAATAATTCCAAAAAGTGCTAGGGGGAAGGGGCTGTACAATCCTTATTTGATTGTCATTATGTACATCACTATGGACACATAAATAAATAAAACAATGTCCAAGAGCATGGAAGTAACATTAAAGGTATACACATAGGAGGTCTCTTCCAGTTTGGGTTCCTGTCCAACCCTTGATTAGTAGAATGAGTGAAGAGAAATGTGTCAGTCTTCAACATCCCTGTCATCAACACCATCATCATCAGCACGGGTGGTCGCTTCCCATCTCATACAGATGTCTGGTGAGTCAGCGAGAATACCCTGTGTTCAGCATTCATCTTCAACTTCTCTGATTGGTGGAATCAGACTACTAGTGGATTTGTATTGGTTGACTTGGTTGGCCATGTGAGTGCTCATGGGCTTGATCTGAATGTTCCGTGGGTAGGCGTTTTCTGGTTCATCTGTAAACCATTTCTTTTCTGAAGAGGACAAGGCGACAGAGAAAGAAGAGACGGTTTCAGTTAGTTTGAAAAAGTATGCAACATGGGATTACTCACAACTATAGTGCCTCAGTTTAAGTTATAGATTTGCACGGCATTCTTTGCGATTAGCATCAAACTGTGAGGTCCAGTTAAAGTCTGTGTTCTGGTGCACCGAGCCAATTTGAACGTCATGTTGTCAATGTCTAATCAAGTACAACTGTGTAAAGTGCGGATATATTCTGTCAGCATAATATACTGTAATTTCATGTTAAAACATCAAAAATTCATTTTAGATAGCACAAAAAAATCATCCTAAGTGTATTGTGCAGTTCAAAAGTGTTACAGGGTCAGGTCTCCCGAATTACAAAAAATGGCCCCACTTCCTCCTGCTGTCAAGCCACTCAAATACTTTTATTTTCCCTGGTTTTGACAGATTTCTGATGGGATTCTGATGCTCTACAACACAGGACAATGGAATTTAGTTTATGGTTCACACAGCAACAGTGTCCTCAAGTTTTGAATGGAACTGCTTTCTACAAAGGAATTAGTCCTTAAAAAAGGTCTTGAGCTGTTTTCTGTGCATTATCAAAACTAGTTTCGCTTCGAGGTGCAAAGCAAAGGAAATTTTAGAAGTGGCGCACAAATGTAAGGGGGGGGAGACACATGCGCACAAGAACAAAAAATTATGCTTATCCTGCTACAGGATAAACTACAGCTACCATCTGTACAGTTGGTGCATTACTTTTGCTGTTTGAGGGGAATAAACATGGGCCACACAAACACTGTGCGCTTTGAATTGTGTCTGGCAATATTTTAACAGACACACTGTTTCTAGAAAGAAATGTTGCTCTAAACTCTTTGCTGTGAGCCCCACAAACACAATTCCATTCACTTCCATTATGTTGGGGTGGCGGCAGAAACCTCAGAGATAAACAAGTCAAAGCCTGGGAAAAAGAAATAGAACTATTTCGATAGCTAGGTAGCACCAAAGTTAAAATGTTTTGTTTTTTGTAATTTGGAGGAGCTGACCCTTTACGATAACTAATAAAACATTACATTTTTATTACTCTAAACAGTCACATTTCATAGTAAGCTTTATTATCGTGCTGACAGTCATTATGTGAGGGGAAAGGTTTGGATGTGTCATTTTGGAGAGAGTCTCTTCATGTTAAAGTAGGCTATGAGAGCGACTGTTTCTGAGCGCGGCATGAGGAAAGGGAAGGGTGGATGCCTGTCAGAAGTTTGTAAACTCTCTCCCAGCACTTCACAGGCATCTGCAATGCCATTCAAGATGTCACTTCCTTTTGGGTGAAGTTGTAATATCAAATTTTAACTTTGCTACGTGGAGCAAACCGTCTGAGTGTGTTTGTGTGCGAGCGAATATGTGCTCATGTACATGCCGGCTTCCATGTGTGGAGATTCATTTGTGTGGGCTTGTGTGTGTGTGTGTGTGTGTGTGTGTGTGTGTGTGTCAGCGAGCTTAAGGCTGCGGGGCCATGTGTTATAGCACAGGCATTTGATGTGTAGAATTGTGCCTGAGGTGAAGCAAGATGTCTGCCATCTCTCTCCAGAGTCTGCTGCTGATACGGTGAACTTAGTGATGTCGCCTCAAACCACCATATCAGGTGCACAGGGTTACAAGGAGGAAACTTACAGACTCATATCCCCCTTCAATTTAGACTTTAAATTGGTCACACCTACCACTTTCTTGGTGTGACCAATAGCACTGGGCTGGACACACTTTCTTAAAGTTCTGTGAAGAAGTAAGCAATTGGCTGAATCAGTCTGACCTACATGTGAGCTATGATCTAGGTTTGTACAGTCCGGCAACATGTCACTCTGTATGCTGATGCCAGTACAATAATAACCTACTGTGCTAGAGAATAAATAAACACATTACTAAAAGTCTGCCACAGTGTTCTAATAGCATTCAATAGGAGGGAAGATGTGCAAACACACAGACCTCTCACACAATGCAAACCTTCTCAAGTTGAAATGCATCATACAAAGGCTGATGAATGATGGAAAGAAAGAAACCATGTGAAAAGGGATTTGTCTGGAGGAAAAGAAAACTCAAATCAACTGAAGAACTGAGGTAAGGGCACAAAGAAAAGGGGGGGGGGGGGTTCGTCTCAACCTCATGCAATGTGGAGATGGGCCTGATCATGGCAAGGAGGAGGCAGGAGCAGCAGCAGACATTTTGCTTTCCAGATGAAAGCAAAACTTAAACTGAGGCATGGCTTTACTTAAGATCTGAAGAACATACTAAATAAAACAAACTCCCCTCATCATGACAATATCCACAGAGGACATAGTTATGATCAGAACCCCAGGTAAAGGTTGCTAAGTCATGCAGAATCGTTAACTTGCATACCTTGGCCCATTCTATTCATCCTTGTTGCACTTCAGAAAGAGAGGTAAGTAATCTACTGTAAGTGAGTAGTATTTACAGTCAATACACAACTGACAAATGACTACCAGTCCATCTAAGGCTTACAAATTGTTACTACAGTATTTAGGCTATATCATACATCTTAATTTTAAGATGTATTGAGGGCTTATCATCTACCATTTCATAATTTGTAACAAATCTGCATGCTTTTAGATTTTTAGTCACAATTTCAAAATTCAGTTACTTTATTCTCCCAGATGCAAATTTAATTCAAAGTGTAAAATTGTTGGGGGGGAGAATAAGAAGTATTTAACATGTAGGTCAAAATAATCCAAAACTGTAATTGTATGATAAACAGAACAGGAAATTAGAGCCTGCTAAAGAGGGCTACCAACATGGACATGCAATAAAGCAGTACAGATGCACCATGAATAACAAAATATCAACACTGCTAATGAGGGATGACCTTATGAGTAACAGCGTTATTAGTTATGTTAGCCAAAATGTGCTCTGTAGTCAATATCAGCTACAGTAGATAAATCACAATACGTTCCATCCATGATCGCTGCGTACTGATCATGTGCGCTAAATGTGCACAAATATCCAACAAACAAAAGTTACTTACTACACATATATTAAGAGTTAGACACGAAACGACTAAATATCAAGACAGATACAACAGGTAGACCAAACAGCATACTGAATGTGTGAGTATTATGCCATTTTATTTGGCTGTGCTTGAGGCCTTTAGTGTAAGCGTGTTTCCAACCATAATGTCTGTGCCATACAAACAAGTGGTTTTACTGTTTACAATGCCACAGACTTCATTTGTAAGTCTCAGTAGACTTTGAGTATAATAAACGAGGCCAGCTTTCCACAAAGTGAGTTTACCAATTTGTTAATGTCATGTCATGATTGCTGTGATGCGAGAGTGAAAGGCCACATGCAGATGATTATGAAGGAAATGCACAAACACCGGCACACAGACGCAGAGCACAAATCGCACAAACAAAACCACAAACACACAGTACACAGTATTTGTCAGTGCACGTGTCTCCACAGTCTGCACGCAAACACACACACACACCTACAAAATACAGATTAGATAGAAAACACTAATGCATGCTAAAACTCATACATAACATGCGAGTGGGCCTACTTCTGTTTGTCGCGGGTCTCCCGGGTCTTACTGCTGCGGTTCTGCCGGTTGGAGGGCGGGATGGAGTGGACAGAGGAGCTCTTTTTGCTGGAGGAATGGGAGGAGTGGGAAGAGTGGGACAAGCTTGTCCGGGACTGGCCTGCGTTGTGGTCGAACTGCATGAGGCAGAAGATCAGGTCTGTGGGCACGAGCTCAAACTCATAGGGTGGGTTCGTGATCACATACCTGCCCATAAAACAAAACAAATTTATATATACATACATATGAATGTGTGAAATTATGCAGGAAAATAGAAATACAGAACAATGTATTGTATATTCCAAGTAAACTCCAACATAAAACCAAAACAATAGATAAATTACACTGCATATATATATATATTCATTATAATGGAAATTAATGTAATTAGGCAATACCATGTATGTTACATGAATAGTTTGTTTAGATGAAGATATGTCTATTTAAAAGGACATAATATTCAAGAACAATTCTGCACCTTATTGTACAGCTTTGAGAAATATCTAGTTAACCTGCATTAATGCACATTTTATATTACAGCATATGATTATCATTACATTCCTATCATAGTTTCTTTAGTCTGTAGCATGTATTTTAGCCTATTTTGATTATTACGTACACTTTGGCCTTGTAATTGCACTTGCACCAACCTCATTTATTTATGTGAAGTAGCTGCTGTAGCATTGCAATTTTCCCTTTGGGATTAATAAAGTACTCTCCCTATAACCCTCATTTTATTACATCAACATATTCATTTTGACACAGGGTGAAGGCGGACATTGTACCGTTTTGTACACTGGGTTGGTGTACTGATATGAGCATCTCTTAATCTGTAGATTCCAAAACACAGCATGTTGTACGTCTTCAGTGCTTTACAGAATAAATCCCCGTAGCAGCCTCCATCCTGACAAATAACAGAACAAAGACACCATCAGAAAGTGGTAGGTCAGCTTGATGATCTGGATCAGTAATAGTAAACGCAATTCTCTGTATAGTTATAGTAAAAATTCAGTGTTCTGCATTGCTGAGGGTATTTTGTTTGCAAGCGAACACCAACTGTTGGCAATGTAGACTGTAACAATCAGCAATGTTTTAAAGTGATGCCATGATTCATCCAAGAAAAAACTAAACCTGTAAAAACAATGTTGGAACCGATTAAAGTTGGAATTTCCTTGATGGTGTTCATTGTTCTCTCTAAAGCCCTCTTCCCTCTCCACCCACAGAGGCCTGCTTTGCGTGATCCCTGTTCTTCACATCGGATTAAGGGCCATGAGGAGCGGAGGCGGCCAGATGTGTGCTGCTGGGTAGTGCCAAAACGTGTCATCTCCACTTAAACATCCACTTACCCCCAAGTCGGCAAATGGCCCGTCATAGAGGGCTAGCTGGGCGACGCGACACCTGTCTCTGTTGGCCAGTGTCTGCGGTGTGCTGTAGCCTCCTCTGAGCGCGTTCTCCTCAGCCAACAGGCCCTCCAGCTCTGGTGTGGCTCCCCCTGTGACCAGCGTCCGAATCAGCGTGAGGATGTTATCATTGAAGTATGTCTGTGGAGGAGAGAGAGAGGGGGTATCTGTAAGCAGATGCCATTAGAGTCACAAGTAGAGAGGTGGCGGATGTGGGAAGAAAGCAAGAGCAGCCCCTATCGTGTCGACCCTCCGATGTCTCTCCACATAGAACTGACTGGGAAGATTACAGAGGACATTCTGTCTCGTGCACCACAGCATATTTCTAGTAGCTTTGAAGGCTCAGTCCACTAAAATCACAAAAAAATTTATTATTTTCATTTACTTCTAGTGGTGTATAACCATGCAGATTGTACAGAGTTTTGGACGTGTGAATGGAATTTTATTGGTGGTGTTTACAACATTGATAAATTACACTAGAAAAATTCAGAACAACAGAAATATTATTTTGGATAATCCAAAGACCTTGGCACGTAACACAATAGCATTTTCTGTGGATTATTATAGATTGTGCAATAGAAATCCTTTATATGCAAACAAGAGCTATTTTAAGAATAATTAAAATATATACATATATATAAACTATAAAACATACATACTGTATGGACAGTTATGTTAAAGTTAAAAAATAAAGTCAAAATAAAATGGGAATAGTGGCATTGAATTGAGATGAGAATGAGTCAGTTGTGTACATGAAATGTGATGAACATGAAACTCAAGGTCCATGTTAAGGAGTCTGACGGCTTGAGCATATAAACTCCTTAGCCTCTTTGTGCTAGTCCTCTGGCAGCAAGGAGAAGAGACCATTGTGTGGGTGGCTTGTATCCCTAATAATTTCCGATGCTTTTGTCATGCTGTGTTTCTGGTGTTCAGGTTTGGGTCTGCTAATGCCTTCTCCCGACTGCACCACCCTCAGCGAGCCCACTGATCCTGCCGGGTGCTGCTCCAAAACCAGTTCGTAATGTAACAAGGACACTTATTCTGAAAAGAAATGTTGCTGTTGACTTTTTAAGTGTCCATTCCACTGTTTTTTAATAAAACTATCTGCTTGACTATATACCACAAGAGATAAGTGAGATATATATATATTATTGTAAACTGGGTGACCAACAGTTTAGTTATTCACTGTAAAAATGGTCTCATAAGGTAATGGCTTAAGAAACATTTATCAACTTTGAGAAAGACATGATCTAACAATGACAGATTCATAGTCGAAGTACACGTGGGATCATCACATTGAATAAAACAACACAGCCCTATTCTGTCCTCTAGGAACACTGTATGATGTCCGCTTCCCCTCTGAAACAACGATTTGACTGCGCTCTGCGGGTGTCAGGTTCTCTTGTCCTTCAAGCCAATCAGGACCTGCTTTTGCCGCGTGTGAAGACAGCCGATGTCACTCGGCAGCCGGGCCAGAGTGGCAGCTCCTCTCCCCGGGCTCCTGACAGGCCTGCAGAGCCTCATGATGGATGAGTACTGTCCATTAGCTGGCTTCACCTCTGACCACTGCCAGACTACAGCTGATGCCTGCTCTGCTCCCTGCTCAGCTCGGCTCTGCACACCCCCTCTAACCCCTCACTCGCAGAGAGGGCTGCTAGAATTAAGTCATCCCAGCACCAAAGAGAAAACCACAGTTGGTCATGGAAAGGGGTGGGGGGGGTGGGTGAGGTGTAGCAGTGCAGCAATGACATTGTCAAAAGATGAAAGACCGCTCCTTTGGCCTGTTACAGCCAAGCCTGTGTCATCACCATTACGCCAACCTTCAACACTTACTTCCTAAAAACATCCAATGAGGCTCTTGAAAGTTGAATTCATAATACTTAAGATCAGGAGTGGTGCCAACAATTTCCCTTTTGATGTCAGTGGAGCTGGCAGGCATGTGTGATGAATGTACTGTATCATTTCATTCACCAACTTCTGCCTACTTGAAAAGACAAAACCGTGCATCTACTGAAACTCGATGCTAAAAACTTTCCAATTTTCCTCTACAGGGGGACCAGTAAAGCACATAATCTTATAATCTCAGACTCTTTAATGGTAACTACTGATATGTCTGAAAAAATGATTGCTGTCTTCTGTTACCATAAGCTTGAGTATTTAAAAATAGGTTTCTAATTGAATATGAATTTGTTTATCAAATACTGTAATAGTAGACACGGCCACCAAAGAAGCAATAGAAAACAGAAAAATTTACTACATCCCAGGGTTTCTACCTTCTAAAGTTTTCTCAGGTCCATCTTTCGATTCTGACTCACTTCGAAGATACTCATCCTGAAGTTTCCACCAGTGCAACAACATGCAATTGTTACCCAGTGGGCACAGCGTCTCCGTGTGCTTTCTGTGAAACGTCTCTCTACTTTCTCTTTTTGAAACATTTCCCTGCTGTAGCATCCAAACACCGAATAATGAGGAAATCAAAATTAGAAAATGTGTTAGAAAAAGGGGGATTTTGGAAAGCGATTTTGAGGTCTTGAAAAACACTCCAACACAGCGAGCGCACGGTGCATGTTTGACGTAACTCACCGCGCTCATCAGGGAGTCGAGTACACTGACAGCGAAGGCGGTGCCGCAGGCGAAGGGCTGAGTGAGGTACAGCTCTGTGTCTGGGTCGTCATCATCATCTTGGTCCAGGAACTGAACGTTTGAGTCGTTCACTGAGGGAGGAAAGAGAGGGAGTTAGAGACGGGCATTGTGAAGAAGCATGAGACAAACACGCAAGCACACGCACACACGCACCAACACACCTGAGAGTTGAGAAACACAGAATTCTTTTTGCTGTTTGTTGATGTTTATGTTAAGTTACATTTGGAAAGATTTGGATATATCATTGAAATGTAACAGAAACATCTCAGGTATATAGGTATTGAAAGATCCAGGGTTTGAGCTTACAATATAATGTAGCATTAGACGTACATTATATTTTGCTTCCACACTGCAGTTTTTACAGTAAATATTTTGAACTACAAGATTAAACCGGAACTTTTTTTTCCCTTTCCAAACAATTGCCATCTTAAAAGATAAACTAAATATGTTATCCGTAACTGTTTGTTGTTTATGTACTGTATCATTGTTTGGAAGGTGAAAAAAGTGTTTTGGACTTTTTGAGAAATGATTCAGCATTTTGAATATTAAAAATCGACTGTATATCACATGCAGGGTGCATAACAGACATTTAGACAAACTACGACTTAAGGAGAAATAATTTAAGAATATATTGCATTCACAGTGATAACCATTATGGAAGTCACCAATTATCAACTAATCAAACATCTATTCTGCTTTATTCTTTTTTCAATTGCTGCAATGCAAAACTGGATACAGTATATATTGTATACAGTATATTGCAACACACACAAACAGACACATTCTCAGTCAAGAGAGTCTGTGGACTGTGTAGCCTGCCTAAAGAATAAAATCTGATTATTTTGTCAAATGTGAGACTTCAACAATGGCTACTATGTCACATGAGAAAATCAAGCACTCAGAAATTCATGCTAAGTTGTAAAGCATTTTAATTGATGAATGTGTTTATCACATTATCACTTTTTAGAGAAATACAGCTCAAATATTTACCTTTGCCCTGAAAGTCAAATTAAAGCCAGGTAACAGGACACTTTTTTTTTTTTTTAAATCTCATGATTAATAATAAATCAGATCTGCTAAATGAGTTAAATTGCACAGTGTGAATGAAAATAAAAACGGAACCAAAACTGAAATAACAAGGATATTTTTTGTCTCTCATGCATGGAATAATTTGTAGAATAAGAAACACCAAGTGCTCCCTATAGTGCATGTCTTTTTTTTCCCTTAGATTGTATTGCTAGAAGCAGTAACCAGTGAAGGATTTGAACCAGTGTTGTGAGGAAAACGAGCAACACACAAGTTTTTGTTTTGACTCCTCCGATATCTGAGCTTCAGAGATATGGTCTGGAGGAGACAAAAGAAACTGGAAAATACATTTTAAAAATAAATAAACAGCTTAAAAGATGGTTTGATCTTGAGTTTTTTTTGTTTTTGATATCTGATTTCTTCCCAGGCTTCCTGTGCGCTGTGGAACAGAAATGTCAGTCAAAGAGACCAAGGGGCTGATGCAAACGGGCCTGGGCCAATTGAGTGAATTGGGGGAGGGGGGGTTGATGTGTGCGTGTGTGTGTGTTTAGAGGAGGAAGGGGGGGGTGTTGCTATGAAAACAGCCACAAGGACAGACTGAGCATGATCAAAAGCCTAGTGATGCTCTGCAAATGCAACTGAAAGAAGAAAAAAAACCCAAAAAGAAAAAAAAAATTTTTCATTAAAAGGGGCCCAAAACGAGACAGTCAATTTCAACCAGAACGAAGAATAAAAATGTGTTCAAAGTGAAGCCATGGGAGCAGTGAGGGCCTTGACTGCAGCCAGATAAATCAAGACAAGCTGATGAGGAGCAGAGCGGCGGGAGGGTGGGGGGGGGCGAACGGCAGCAGAGGACAAAGGCTCGGCTTACCCAGCTCTGTTATCATTTGTATGCTGGTTCCACTTTTTATTTCCTGACTGAGTGAAACCAATGGCAGTAGTTTGCCAGGTTTAGCTAATGGTGATGAGACAGCGCAGGGAGGGGGAGAAATGGTGTCGTTATTGAAACAGTTTCAAAGACCGCAATAAAGGCACTTCTCTGTCTCAGGCCACTCGTGTCAACTCCGAAATTACTCGGAGACATTCATGGTTGGCACGGTATCTAACAGTAAAGCACCCTGGATTAGAGCGCGCGGTAGATACAAAGCCAGAGCTGTCACGGCGCTACACCACTACGAGAACAATAAAGTCTTTCATGGCAAACATGGTCTTATCATTAAACACACCTACTTTACGCGCCACGCAAACAAAATTGATCATGCAACTCAGATGCGTGTTTTTAGGTTCCAGCTTGACTTTAATCTGCTCCTGGCGCTGTAAACTGAACATATGACAATGAAATTAGTGTATGCGGTTCCAATGAGACATTGCAGCCACTCACTCCTCTCCATGCTCTTACTTCCTCCGTTCGCGAAGGACAATATTATCACATCTAGGGTTGCTGTAGCCATGAAATTCGTTAGCTACGAGCAAGCAGAGGCACAACACAGGACAGCAACCAACGACTCCAACATGGATAGCGTCTAGTTTTGATGATTACGTATGCGGTCAGCAGACTAATGGGACAGCCTCTCTGCAGGTAATGGTTGGCCCGGTTACAACTAACATTAGGTAGCGCCTTTCTCTTTCTGGCCTTTTCTTAGCTGGCCTCATGCTCCATTGCTCCCTAATTGGGTCAGGCGAGACAGAGTAGCCAGTCTCTGCTGCTGTGGAAGGCCCCTCAGAGATCTGAAAGTTTCATGAGTCCCCACCACCAGTGGGAATACAGCCACTGCCATTGTTATTAATAAATGGACCCATTTTGCAACCAAGGCAGTTTCTTCCCCCCCCCCTCTACCTTTTCACTCTCTTTCCCTTTCTCCCTCTCTCACACTCTCCATCAGGCTGAGTTTCTCTTGTGCATTAGTGGACAAATTGCAGGAGATGTAGGTATAGTCCTAAAAACGCCCATCTGACATCCTCAAGTTACGGAAGACCACAATGTCCTCAGAGCAAAGATATTTTCCAGTCCTTGCGGCCGACATTATCACCACTTGACAAAACGCTAGCCAGATCCAATGATTCACATACGAATATGAACTTGAGTTGGGTAAAGCTACAGACACTATGAAAGGGGTACAAAAATTCCACACCACGCATTCCTAAATCCATTTGACTTTTGAATGAGTTGGAACTTTTGGTAGCAGCATGATGCTTAAGTTTTGGATTATTGGCTCTATATGTGCCTATGTCTGCAAATGAATAATGAGTTGATCTGAGGTTACTGGGTACGGCATGCAACATTTGCATGTTAATGTTGACGGAAACAGTTTTACCTAGTTCTGTTATGATGGGGATGTTGGATCCGGTGGTGACAGAAGCCTGACGCACAAAGCCATGTACTGGACTGCTGTCTGGAGATGACCTGTCCATTCCAGGAGGCGTGAAACCTGAACACCACACACAGATTTATAGAAATCAGCAAGTAACGTAACAGGGTGGCATTAAGAGATCTCCAATGTAAAAGTACTGCATTTATTTCTAGGTAAAGAAAAATACAGTCCAAGCAAAAAAAAAACTAAAACAAAAACACCCTGCATGTCTCTTAAGTGTGTTTTACTACAGATGTATCATTACACGTAGTGCATGTCAGTTCACTCAGCACGAAGTTGTTGATGTTTGCTTTCTGTGTCATTCAAATGTGTGGACTGACAGAAAAACAAGGAAGAAGGAGGAGAAGGCTAAGTGAACAAGGCACCTGCCTAGAAATTGCAACGTGGATACTGTGCTTTTAGGGGTCAGCTAAGACATATTTAGCATTCACATCCCTCCATCAACGGCAGGCATAAATTTTATATGTTGTTCATTTTGTTACAATAAAATTGGTGAAGTGGATCCTGAAAACCTTTTATCGGAAATGGCGTGGCTGAGAACCATGAAATACAAGCGCAAGTGACAGGAGTATGAATTCACATGACTTCACATTTTTGCATTTCCTCAAAGTGACAAGTAAACACCTTAAATCTGTAATGCTATATGCATAATGCATCAACTGTGTTTTGACATCCATCATTTAGTGCTGACTACAGCAAAATGCCAGCTTATAGTGCCACCACCAAGGAAACATAAATGCAGGGAATATATTCAGGTCACAAAGTTTTAAAAGGATTGCAAATTCTCTATGTGCGTGTATGTGTGTGTGCCTTTCCTGTCAAGAAACTCACTGAGCTGCTTACATTACAAAAGAGATCGCCCAGCTCTTTGGAACAGAAAAGACACTGAATAGTTTAGTAAACAGTAGGAAGCACACACACTCAACTGAAGATAATCATAACTCTTGTTATACCAATTATTGAACTTGGAAATAGCAGAGGTTTGACACTTTGAGTCAACCGGGGAGCACAAGCTCAGACAGTGCGAACATCATTTTGTCGATGTCCATAAAGGATGATGTTTACCCCACTGGAGAGTGACGGCAAGTTTTAGGAAACTGCCTCCAAAACACTGTATCATAGTGAACATAAAGACAGTACGGAGCTGTAGAAGAACGGCTTCCGTTCTGCGCAGTGTGTACAGCAGAAAGTGATTGTTGGTGCGAACAGGGATACATGAGGCCTTCTGCTGAGCAGCTTTCAAAACTTGTAAGGTTACAAACAGCTCAAACATTGCAATGCGAGCTGGTGAGCTCCAAACAGAGAGCTGTATGTCAAAGATGGAGCTTGAGCACTGCAAAACCAGAAGAGCTCAATTTCTTCGTTATCTCCCTGATCCATGCTATTTAATTTCACCATGAAACATAAAGCACTCCAGTGTCTCTTATATGCAAATAAACCTTAGGTTCTTGGGAAAAAACCAGGCTGCTTGAATCCTCTACATTAATGAAATATTAAATTATTTAATTGTATTTCATTCTCAGTATATACTCGGAATAAAAAAAAATAGGTTGCCAGAGTTTGAAAACCAGCCTGATCACCCACAATGTCTCTTCTTCTGGCTGGCTGGCTGTTGCTACTGTGAGGCTGCAACATTGTCTGTTCAGCTACAATGTACAATAGACAAGAGAGATCTGGGTTACATACCCCCTTATCCCTGTAGCCCCCCGGGCACAGCTATGCTCTGTGGTTGACTACATGCTACAGCAGCCGTGAGAAGCTCTCCCCCAGGAAAGTGCATGTTTACTTATTCATTTGCACCTTCTTGTTTTAAATTCCACAGACAGTGTCTGAATGGGAGCATCGCTAGGAGGAAGGAATCCCCAAAGCAATACCTATGATGCAAAAGCAGCGTCTGGGTACGTGCGTGTGTATGCATGACTGCATGTCACCGTGGTGTGTATATGTGTTTTCTAAAGTGAAGTATTTATCACTGAAATGGGTGGTTGACCCAATTATTCATTATTGACAATAGGCGCCATTCATCGACCCTGGGAGAGGATATAGGCTGGTGGGCTTCCATATTGAGGTGGCTTTGTGAATACTGCTCTCCAGAGTGGCGTGCTCTAAGATTTACCCCTGCTTATTGTTCCTCTGTGGCGCTGCTATCGACAGCACATCACTCACTCAAGGCTGGAGAAATAACAGCATTGGCATTCTCCTAAAACATGTGGAAGCGCTCTGCACTAAAAGATAATGGCCTCTTGGACCTTCAACTTTGATTTGTATTTAACAATCACAGTGGTGGCACTAAATAGTACCGAGCTCAGGGCATGTCATGCCTTTCGGACTAATCATAAACTGAGGATTACCTGTTTGTGGATGTGCGTGGATAGATTGCTTTGGCATGAATGTCTGTGTGTGTGTGTTGTGTGCGCAAACACGAAGGTGCGTGTGTGCATGTGTCGCTGTTTTGTTGTGACTAATGAGGAGCAGCTGAATTGGCCTGCCTGGTGATTTGTACTAGCTGCGTAATGATGATGAGGCCTGATGGGATGCCAGGTTCACGTGTTTGTCTGCAAACATCAGCAATCTGTTCCAGACAATCTGCCAGACACCAGATCAGGGGGAACAACATCAAATGACACAGTCATGTTGATTACATCATTAAAAAATATTATCAAGGAGGTTTAGCAGCATGTAATTACCAGGGACAAGACTGAACTCATCTGAAATTATGTGGAGCAAACACTCTTCAAAAGCTTGATGAAGCAATCAACACAATGTTTTCTGTACATACTTCATCTGGAGTTACAGTAACAGTAACAAACTTACAGAGTATTTCAATTAAGAGCACTTAGCAAACATGTGCTTGACAAACTACATCCCTCCTTCTTGTGTGGCCCTCTCATCCTTCAAATCTTTTTCTCTCTTCTTTTTCCATCTTTGACTACTGTCTTTCCTCCCTGCCACAACCTATCCCCTTTGGGCAGCAGTGCACATGGCGTCTAATGGGATGCTCCTTACCTTGGGAATTAGCCTGCAAGACCCCGATGCTGTCATCAAACTGCATAGATTTGATGTTGAGGGATGCCAAGATGCATTCCTTATCCTGCAGTGAGGCATCTTCGATATTGTTCTGATTGGCTGACAGTATTACGCACATGTCGCAGAGGTTGATGTTGACAGCCCTTAAATCTGCCCGACTTAATGGTGTGCCCTTCAGGATGAGGAGAATAGCAAGAAAGAGCAAGACAGACAGATACAAAGAAAGAGAGAGAGAGAGAGAAAGCAAAATGCAGAGAACAGACAGACATAGGGGAGAAAAAAACAAATTTAAGAAGTGAGCGGAGTGGAGCTTTTGGGAAATTAGTTAACAAGAATTCTTGTTTTGAGGCGATGACATTCCACTGATCTAACTGGGCATTGGAGAATCAGAGACTCGGACTAATCTAAAGGCTAGCTTGTGCTGAGGGCTGTGTTTGGGTTTCTCCTCTGATCATCAGTCAAGCCAGGCCTAACAAGCTCTAAGGCAGCAAGCCACGCCATCTGTGATGGGCACTGCAGCTGCAACACACACAAACTCCATTTTGGATGTGCGGGATGTGTCACTGCTCTGGATGAGGGAGGTTGACTACGCTCTCATGGAGTGATCATTTAATTGAGTAATGTGTGATGAAATCAAACCCTCCTCTCAGGATTTCAATGTGCATGTAACTCAAAATGCCAATGATTTGTGTCAGAGATTCTGGTTTAAACATGTCTCCTATGGCAGTGAACTGGTACACTCACAGGTAAGATGGAGACCTTGGGGAAGTTGTGTAAAGTCTCCCACTCTCGCCGCAGGTATTCCAGCGAGCCCACAAAAACTATAGGCTTTAGCTCATGGTAATGGAAGTTGCTGGCTCTTAAAGGCATCACCAAGTTTCGCAGCCCCACTAAAGCGGACGTGACATCCCCAAATATACAGACCACCACATGGCCGCTCAGCACTGTCATGGAGGCTTCACTCCGGGTCTGCAGGGAACAGAGAGGAGGGGGAGAAAAGCAGAGAGAAAGTGATGAGGAGGAGTGCAGGCAGAGAAGAGAGGAGGAGACACACAGTGACAAACACAGATTGACAGAATAGGAGTTAGTGCTATTAACAGAAAACTGGTTAAAGTGCATGAGGCAACAAACTCTAGTTGAAACAGCATTTAAAAGTCTATTATAAACTGTTATAAACCCATACTAAATAGTTTGTTAACCAAGTATTTAGCTGAATTCTATATGTTGGTCCACCATGAAAGCACTCTACTTACAGGACTATTTATACATAAACAAAAGTTTGGTTAACCACTATTCTGTTTATAAGCAGTTTATTGGATGATCAGAAATAGGAATTTCACAGAACAAAACATGTGGTCTTTTGTCAAAGGGCAGCTGATTCAATCAGACTGAGAAATGCAGTTTGTAAGATTTTAGGCACCGCCAGTCTGCGTGACTAGGACCCTGACATAAATCAGAGAGGTATAAATAAACAAAGCTCCTTTATTGTATGAAGTTCATGCTGAAAAAGAACAACGCAATGCCCTGATTTCAATTGATTGCAAGATTTGGGTGTACGTTAAGTAAACAAAATGCTACTATGACAGCAGTTGGTTTGAAACTTAAAACTGTATCTTTGTTCATTGGAGACAAACGGTGAAACTAAGAGCAGCAATGGACCACTCCTGCAAACAGGACGGTACTTTTAACGGATCTGGTGGGATAATCATTTGCCAATTACCTTAATTATCTTTGTGTCCAGAGCATTTTTTCGTGACCCAACTTATACAGAAATGTCCTTCAGTCCCCCTTAAACTAAGTGAGAACTAAAATCTAAGTTACAGCTTTCAACAGGGTCACTGGTGTATTGGTCAGACAAAAGCAACAAATATGCTTAAATGTCAACCATATAGGTGGCTGTGACTTCTTTTTTACATTTTATTTGGACAGGGTCAACCCTGCCTAAACAAATTATGCACAAACACAAATGCTTACAAACTGCCCTGTTAAAACACCTGAGCAAACCCATGCGTGGAGTGTTGATATGCTGTTCACAGATCCTTAGTGGACGTGTTAAAAACACACAAACAATAAACTCACCTTCAAACAACAGAGAGGCAGTGAGAGAAATTTCAATACATATTAGTATGTGATTGTGTTACTACAACATTGAGGGGAAACCTTTGCTCCCGAGTATACTTACTTTGACTTCTGTTTAATGCATATTCTATTCTACTTTAGAAGATTGCAGTTACACAGTTCTTGCCCCACTCACCAGGATGACTTTTTCAATCTCCTTTGATGGGCACCAGTGAAACATCCCTGTCGAGTCATACCTCTTCACGTTCATGTCCATGCTCTCTATTTGCTCATTCCCGGGAATTAGAAGGGGGTCGTGTCGACTGTGAAAAAGAACAATATATTTATGTTAGACCATTTTGTGGAATGACTGCAGCCTCGTGGATGAAGTGGTAACATGAAAGAGGCGAAAGGTGCCACCTGGGGTTCTTGAGATCTACACTGTCTAGTCAGACAACATATTAAAAGTCCATCCCATTCTCAAAGTGTTCAACTTTCTACTCCACTGCATACTGTAGGTCCCATAACTACCATATCATGCCTCCATTCCTCCTTGTCCTTGAAGTCAAGTCATCAGAACACTCAAAGACCCTGGTGCTCGTAGTGGTGCAGAGAACAGCAAGACTTGAGTGCTACTGACTGAATGGCATGACAATACAAGGCCAATTATCAGCTTTTACCCTCTCTTCCAGTTCCTGACGCCATGCGGCGCAAATAGTAAAAGCTCCAACAGGCTCACACTTTAAATATTTCAGGAATTTGCCCAATCACATTTTGCTTTCCCAACTGATGGGCATTAATGTTTCAAAAGCATGTCACAACCAAACAGGCTAATCCACAGCAGTGGGCTGCTGAGTTTTATCCGGTGTAACACTGACCATGAAAGGGCTCCCGTCAGTCCTGTTATATTGCCTCTCTTGTTCTTGCACTTATCCTACAAGACGTGCTCTCACAGCAGAACATTTCATCCAAAACACTGAGTCAGGACAAAATGCTAAAATTGAGTGCTGTTCCTCAATAAACAGTGCTTGCTTAACAGCAATGCAAATGCAATTTATTTACAATTCAACCCAAACAATGAAATCCTCAGTTAAAAAACAGCACTATACAGACTCCAAAACAGGGAACTGCAGAGAGACAGACATTTGAGTAATATGGGAGAAAACATCTCAAGAATTTGACATACATCTCACTCAGTATCACTCTCTCTACCCTCTATCAACACTGTCATTCCCTGACAAGGCTTTGATGCTGCCTCTTCCTTCAGCCTGCATTTGGGTTGCATACCATCGCAAGAAAAGTAAAAGTTTAAAAAATAAAAAGAAGCTGTCAATTAGCCACCCTCTCTCCACCTCTCTTCCCTCTATCAGTTAGTGCAGGTGATAATAACACTGACAGCATTTAGTGTTTTTACACTCAGCCTGAATCTTTCATCCAGAGGCGCGTGTTGCGCCAATCAACTCCACAGAGCCCCCGTCACTTCAATCTGCTCAGCTCTGCTCGCCTCCACACAGAGGCTGACTGGCGCATGCAGGCGGGCTGCGGCTCCAGCTCTCTCTGCCAAGACAGCTATCTTTCACAGAGCTGTCAGCGGTGTGACTGGCAGCCTGTCACCGGCTCCACACACCTCCTTCTCCCCCTGCCTTCTCTCTGCCTCGGGTTGAACCTACCACAAGACTCGGCGTGAGCAGACATGACGTCTGAGCCACAGTGCCACGCCCAGGGGATATCAGCTGCGGATGATACTGTCGCATCTTCTGCGACCGGATGCGTGTCGTCAGTCATGACCCGTCAAAAAGGTTTGTGGGAACGGCGTTAATGCCACGGTGTTAATGCCAACACAGCAACGCTAAGGATAGGTCAGCTAAGATGCAAACTGCGATTAAATGTCACCCTTAGTGTTCACAAAAACACAACGATTTGAATTTCTGAATTAATTCCTGAAATATTTTTTTCTCTACATTTAAATTTGTATTTATTATTTGTAAAGTACATCCTTTATTAGAAGTTTCCCCACCAAAAATACATTCACTAAATTCAATACATTTGCTGTACATCGGACAGCAAAGCAAATATTTTCCCTGGGTGAGATGCAGTCTTTTATCAGATGCACTTTTATATAGGACAAATATTTCTCTTACAGCATGTCTCACACTCCAGTGTCTCACCCCCTCTCTTTCTTCCTCCCTCCCTCAGTATATATTTCAAACAGAGTTGAGTTATTCCAATGTATCACTCTGCAGTCACAAGCTGGGGATGGGCGTGCTCCCCCAATCCCTCTCTGTCAGACTACGAAGGCAGCCTCTTGCTTTGAAAATTTTCCCCATCATGCAAACTGACAAAGGCATGCTTTTCAAAAGCCCACAGCAAATCTGTTGATCATTATTTATTTACAAAGGCCTCCAGGCTGCAAGTCCTGTAAAAACCATACTTGATACGTATGCTCGCTCTCTACTGTGTTTTCCCCCTCCTTGCTTGTAGAATAAAGTATCCCTAAGGCTACCTCAAACAATCACTTTTCATTGTGCATAAAATCCACCTTGTAAAGCACAACTGTTTAATATATATGGTGTTATATGTTGACGGGGCGAGATGTGTGTGTGTGTGTGTGTGGGGGGGGGGGGGG
>JAVQJF010076147.1:0-14780 GCA_036023855.1 Gadopsis marmoratus
ACACGGCTACAAGGGGAATACTTTAAAGTGACCGCCTGAAGTGAAAGAAGCAGCCATGATGGCTCTGTCACAACGTAAAGAGAAGTAAAGACATGTGATGCAGCTTTTACTGGTGTCAGCTGTCTCGGACAGGCCTATTATTAAACAGGGAGTCATAGCAGTGGACACATGACAACAGTGAGCTGCACGGCAGTACGCCATTGCTGTATCTCTACCCGAAGTACTAGCTAAAAGTGACACTTGCCTTGTTGTGAAATTGATTTAATGGCTGTAAATTATGTTATTTAGAGTAACACAACCACTACTGCAACAGACACCACCAGGCTTGTGAGCACGCAGGGTTTCAGTCCATTCAAACTCTACGTTCCTCCGCTGAATTCACAGATCAGCCGAAAGCATGTAAATTAGCTGACGTAGTGATGAGCTGGGATGGAAACCTGTATACCTAGATATACCTCATAATAGCACATGGTCGCATTGATGCGTTTATACGCCAACATATCAGTCTTCTTAAAGGCAGAGCTACGCTGGTCAACGTACCGATCCCTTCTGAACGTCCTGGGTAGGTATCTCTTGGGAAACCACATGGCAATGGCGCACATAAGCACCCATAAGATGGCCAGCTCATCCAGCATCTGGCCGAGGAAGCTGAGGGTGGCGTGAAAATATGTCGATCCGATACCTGAAAGAAAGACACGGGAACACACAAACAGAAAGTGTTTGTCAGACGAGAGACGTCATCCTGAGTTGAAAAAAGAAAAGAAAAAACAACAACACTTGATCGGTTTTAGATCTTATGATGTCCATTTGAAAGAAAGGATAGTCAAAGAGATATATCAGTTAAGACTAGACAGTTTGTGTCAGGTGTTAAAAAACGTATGTGTCCAGTGTACAGCCCATTTCCATTTGTCAAACAGGATAAGTAAACACCTAAATGAGACTTTTTCTAAACAGATTGCACGTGTTAAATTATTGTAGTGACATCAAATCTTTTAGGCAGATATGTAACTGACTTCAGGGTTGTGAGGAACAGGACTGACTATCAGTCATCTGTGATGTAACTCACGTTTTGACACAAACAAAAAGCAGTTCAGTGAACTAATACTGAGAAATTCCTGCAGTTTTAGGCAAAGAAGCATACTGGAATAAACAAGTTAATTACAAATGTTTACTTAGAAACCAGTGTTGCTGTGTGTGTGTCTGTGTGTGTGTGTGTGTCTGTGTGAGACAATGCTGTGGAAGGATCTGTAAGTGCCTGTTTGTTATTGAAGTCCAACAGACCGTCTATTATCAGCATTGTCCCTTTTGATAACAGGCAGCTGCAGGAGATTTCAACAAATTTCTTATCCAAAAAGGGACTGCTGCTCTCCTTCACCATACTCGTATATCAGTGGCCGACAAAACAAAAACGTATACAGACCATGTCGACCTTATCGTGGAAGTACAGCTGAAACAATTATTTGATTAATCAATGAGTCGATCTACAGACAATTAATCTGCAACTATTTCAATGATCGATTAACTGTGCAAGTAATCTTTTCCAGCTAAGACGTCAAAAAACACTAATCGGTTGCAACTATTCAAATGTATTAGCTGTTTTTTTCATAATAAACTAAAATTGTTAGGCATTTTTCACCATTTTCTGACATAGTATAGACCGAGAGATTGATCGAGAGAAAAATAAATAAAGGTTTTTAAAAAATTTGCAGATTAACCAATAATGAAAACAATAGTTAGTTGCAGCTCTGCCTGGAAACACGGAGTGCATTCTGGTATTGGAAGGCACACAGCTGAGACCAAAACGAAAAGCAGCTGAATGTTGCCTTCACACGAGAACCTATAGGGTTGTTTTCCTGCTCGAGTCAAAGGTCGTCCCAACTCCAGAGACAGTGGAGGAGAGGTGACACCATGCAGCCCCCTTCTCTGCTGTGGTGTTTAGGTCTGAACATGATCCAGATCCCTAAACAAGGCGTCAGAGCTCCTGCGCTACATAAACATTTGGAAATCAACAGGGTCAATTAAAACAGGGTCTGACTGGAAACGCACTCTCTTGACAGCAACAGACAAGATTAATACACAGTTTAAGATACATAGACATCAGTCAGCCGGCCAACTTACCGACCACAACTAGTAGAATCCATATGAGGTAAATCCCACTGTTGAAATGTGTCGCATATTGGCGGAACAAGCACATTAATATGGGCGGCAAAACAAAAAACAGAATGTTGCTGATCTGAAATGATAAAAACAAAAAGGTACGCTATGAGCAAAAAAAAAAACAAAACAAAACACAACTGATCATGTAGCTCGGTGGCACCGTGCGTGTCAGAGGTTGAGCGCAGTGTGCGGGCCTCGCCGGCCTTTTGACAAACTGTCAGCCAAGTGGGAAGGAAGGGAGGGAAGGAAAGGAAAGCTTGTAACCTGATGCTAAGCAGTAAACAACGCGACGCTGAAGCCGAAGAGCAGCCAAAAGTGTTCAAAGTCAGCATAACTCACAGCTATAGCCATAGAGGCAGCCTGGGGATAAGGTTAAAGGCGACAAGGAAGCAGCGACAGTACAAAGGGGAAGACAAAGCCAGAGAAGCTGTGACTGTAAACAAAACTGCGTTAGGCAGAAGGTTCAGAAGCACACATCGTTAGCGAACAAGTTCCAAAACGACTTCAAACCGACCGTGTTGTAAAACTCAGCGATGCTGGGGTAAATTAGGTAATTGCCTTCACACCAGTCCACGTCGGAGCTGCCCGCCTGCAGCTGGTCCCAAAAAATCAGATTAACGTTACTCATGTCTGGACTCGTCCCGTCGGATGGACCGCGCAGAGCGGACAACACTCCGCCGTCACGCTTTGGAAAGTCTCCAACTCTCGCCTCGTTGGTCGCAAAGCTCAGACTTTAACGTCGGAGCCCTGACATCTGACAGCGCGGTACGCTACAGTCATCTCCCCCGAGCTGCATTTTAAAGCCTCCTGCTCGTCTTGACAGCTGCTCGGTCTTTAGTGTTCACGCGCGGCGAGAGGGTTCACTCCTATCTGCTTCCTGCTTCGGCGGGACGTGACAACAACGGCGGCCTTGGACCCGGAAGTTCCGGTTTATGTTGCCTTTTAATATATCGGTGAAACCTAAACAACCAGCTGAGAGAGGGATGGTGAATTTAAAATAATTACTGAAGAAAACAAATACATACACATGTCAAAAGGCAGTTTTACATCAGCCTGTTAAACCATATTGCGTTACAAATGTCAGTGTCAGTATAATTTTTTTATCCCCCCCATGTTTAACCAGGTTTTGCTTTCGTTTTTGCCTAGAAATGTACCTGTTAGCAGTGGTGCAAAAAGGTACACTTACTGAAGTGCTGCACAAGTATCATTCTAAGCTACCTAACAACTTACTTGAGTATTTTGAAAAACCATATACACTTACCTGTATTTTAAATGTGATATTTTACATACATAGCTAAGGGCCATTTCTCATAGGCCTACATATCTAACTCACAAAGAAGCAACTTGACATATGAGCAACTTGTGATCCTTACCCTTTGTTTATATTTTTGGCATTGTGTATGTTTTGGATTTTGGATATCTGTTAGTATATTCATAGATATTTTATAATGCTTTATACTTCTATGTAATTATATTTTTTTGCCCTTTTTAATCTACTGCATTTATTTTGCTGCTGCTAGTTACTTTACAGAATAATATTATACGATTCTACATTCTAGAAGATTCTAGAGTGTATAACAAATGATGCTTTGTTTTACAGTAAATTAAGCTACCCTACAGTATATAAGGTAGTTAGAAGAAGCTGCATCTCAACCATCTACAACATTAAATTAATACATGTTTTTGCATCAGAAATAAAAATAAGGCAGTGTGATATATAATAATTTACCACTGACAGGGGCAGCCTAATTTGTACTTTTACTTTTGGTAGTTAACTCAGAATTTGAATACAGGACTTTGACTAGTGTGGGATATTTGTTTTATTATTATGACATTAAATTTATGGAAGCATAAGATATATAGTTAGACATGGATGGTTCTCATTATTATGGGGGATGTTTTCTGCAAATCTTAATGTTGAGTTATGGGAACAGCACAGTCAGTCATGAGACACACAGACACTGAGAACAGCACACTCAAGGACATTAAACAAATATGCAGCCGTTCTGTAAAAGAGAAACAGTGTAAGCTAAAGTCAGATTAGAAGAAACAAGGAAGGCTAAGACCAGCAACAAGTCAGGTGCAGAGACAGACATCCTTTGTTTTCTTATCCATTCAGGGTCACATCCTCGCTGTCTTAGTATTTTCCCAGCAGCCAGCTCTGAAATAGTAATGAGAAAGCCTAAAAGGAGGGGTAGAGAACATAGAAGGTTAAACACTGAAGAATACATGACATGTTTGGTGGATCCCCCACAAAGGAGGGGGGGAGTACAGAAGGAGATATAATGAAGACGTATGCTTGTATTGAAACCTGTTAATGAATCATAAACTTAATAAATAAATAATATGTAAGACACTGTTAGACTACACTAAATGTTTAATTAGACATTGATGATAGATACACAGACACTTAGATAGTCAGCAAGACAGCCAAGGAGTAACAGAAAAGAACACGATGACAAGGGGAGTCAAGCTAGAAAGATAAAAGAAAGATAAGAGCAGTACAAGTAATTAGAAGTGATGAAATACACTCCTTTTTTATTTTTCCAGCTGAAGCTCAGCTTGGAAATAATGGTGTATAAAACATAGACAGAGTAAATGAAGTTATAGGGTTAGCGCCACAGAGAGGGAATAATAGACACGATTGTTTACTGATTGATCAGAAATATTATTTTAAAAAAGGCCCTATCTTCAAGGTAAATAGGAGGCCCCTAACTCTATGTAAATTCTTTTCAGCTTAGTTGAGCTTAGCTTTTTGATTTGCATGCCTTTGGTTGCAACTTTGGTTGTTGTAAATTGTTGTCTTCGTGTTGTTAGTAAAGTTCATAAAGAGGGCAGCTGCTTTCATGCATGGCGAAGTAGCCTGTGACATGTCTGATATCAGTCACTTATATATTATTGCATTAATAAAATGCTCAATCCTCAAGGTGATGTGTAATTATGAAGATGCTTTGTGTAGTGTACAAAGGATTTTTCTCTTACTGGAGTGGGATGGTAATTATCTTTTCCTAACAGCTCCTTATCTACTCTCTTGCACCCCCTGGCGGAGGCATGCTCATAATGACTCATTAATGCCCTTGTTGTGTTGATGTTATATATACTTACATAGTCATAACCATTAATTAATATGATTAAATAGTTAATGCGATTTTCTTTTTATCTTGCTTTGAGCTTTAGGAAAGTACTGTGTACAAGTATTGAGCTTTCCTTCTCTTGCACAAAGGTTACCTCTCTTATAATTGTAGTATTTTATATGCAAACAAACAACATGACATATTCTGTGTTATTCAGTGAATACGTGTAATTCCGTTGCGTTTGATATTGGTTCTTTGGCGTGAAATTTGCTTAACGACCTTCAGCTTGAGTCTGATTAGACTGCGAGCCAGTTATCGCGATAACATTTCAGGCCTATGTGAGACCACGAAGCGGATATCCGTTCTCTTTTCCGTGGCGGACCGTCGTAGGGCCGGTTTGGCAAAATGAAGGTACAATGTCTCTCTAAATATAAATCGCTATGGAAAGTGATTAAATACTCTTCTATGTTTGATGCTATGAATCTGAACTATGACGCGGACTAGTTTGATGCAGCGGCCATGGCGCTTATACTTAGGATGAGTTTTGATTGTGATAACAGTCTGCGCTAACGATCCTCTCGGCAAGTTAACTGTAGAAACATGGCCGCACACTTGAGAGAACTGGGTACCGAGTTAAAGTCTTAGTTTTTCGGAGTTTATACATAATTTGTAGCTAACATTGCTGGAACCTGCCGTGTTATCCGCGTTGTCAGTTTCTAACGTTAGGTGCTGAGCCGGTTGTATTTATGCTAACAGTGTCCACGTTAGCGGGCTATGAATAGTTAGCCGGCATAGAAGCTAACAGGCCTCCGAGCCACTGTAGCTCCCCCTGAATCGAACAGATGGCTACGATAACCGGTCATTTTAACGGTTCTTATGGGTTAGGGGTATGTTTTACCGTTGTGCCAGAAGTCCCCCCAGTTATTCCAAATGTGCCTTTCCATCTCTACACAGCCTACTTCACCTGTTGACGTTGCACCTACCTGCTTGGTGTCTTCTGGGTATCCTGTCATTACCCATGAGGAGCCCAATATGATCAAGTACATGCAGTAACAATTACACTGCAACTATTTTTCAGCTGAACATCTCATTCCCCGCTACTGGCTGCCAGAAGCTGATTGAAGTCGATGATGAGCGTAAGCTGCGAACTTTCTATGAGAAGCGTATGGCCACTGAGGTTCCTGCTGACCCTCTGGGAGACGAGTGGAAGGTAATGTTGATGTTCAATTGTCGGATCTCTTTGGAAGTGATGTCACTTTGTCAGTACATCATGGTGCAGAGCGTACATTTCAGTTTGACTTGATGAAAATGTGTTGTCGATATCATGCATAATGTGGCACACCAGTAGACCCTTTCTGACTGATCTGTAGTCATTAAGGGGGGACAGTGTGTTGCCAGAGAAACTAAAGAGCTGCTCACCAGATACAACCAGACCCATCTAATCATGGCTGATTGTAACAGCATCACTCTTTCAATTCCCTTTCATCGTTGCATTCAATCTTAATATGGGCAAGCAGGAAATGCAGGACACTGCAAAATTAAGTCTAAATGCCAAAGTTGGGTTTGCAGAGTTCTGAAGGGGTCACAGGCCGGAGGGAATGTATATTTGGCCAATGGCCATATGAGGCACTGGCCTGGCCATTAGAACCAGTTTGGGTTCAGTGTTTAGCTCAAGGACACTTTTTAATATGTGGAAAAGAGCTGGGAATTAATCCACAAAGCCTGCAATTACTGGACAACCTGTTCTAGCTTCTGAGCCACAGCAGCCCCTGCCTTGCTTATTATGGCCACTTCATTAAAGAGCAGTTGACTATCCAACTACTGTCTTGATCCTAGAAGCTCAAACTTCAGTCTACATACCTCAGCTCTATCTGTGCTCAGAAATTAAGTGTATGTCTGATCTTATAGTATTCTGCAAACAATCCTTTACGTTCAGACATTGTGTACAAGGTATCGTAACTAGTTTTCTATACTCCTGCAGGGTTATATGGTGCGCATCAGCGGAGGCAACGACAAGCAGGGCTTCCCCATGAAGCAGGGTGTGCTGACCCATGGTCGTGTGCGCCTGCTGCTCAGCAAGGGCCACTCCTGCTACCGTCCACGCAGGACTGGCGAGCGCAAGCGCAAGTCTGTCCGTGGTTGTATCGTTGATGCCAATCTCAGCGTTCTCAACTTGGTCATCATCAAGAAAGGTAGTGTGTTCAGTCTGGCTCATGTGGATGTTGGATACTAAAGTAAACTGTAAACCAACAGATAATTAGAGCTCGACCACAAAAGTGCCAGGAACCTATTGTTTTTGGAAAGATTATTCTGCAGTGCATTTTGAGTGGCTTGGGATGCTCAAACTCATGGAAATTGTCACATCTCAGAACTGGCAGAAGTTTGCAATTTTCTGCTATGATGGGACTCTGGCGTGGCCAGGGCACTCCACAGCGCCCCCCTAAAATGCACGCTGGGCCCCCTAAAATGCGCGCTGGGGTTGGGATAAACTTGCTTTTGATCTTAATGAGATTTGGTATGATTATTGATCTCATCGTGAAGAACATATTGTTTAAGGCCTTTAGGATTCTCAAACTCATGAAACTTTGCACCCATAGTCAAACTGGTAAATATTTTGCTTTGATGTCACAATTGAGCGTGGGTGTTTCACATCTGCTCTATAGTGCCCCCTAATTACTTGTAGCCTTCCATTACATTTCTTGAAGCTATACCCTAAATCCAACCGGAAGTCAGCCATTTTGAACACAGTATAGCCTTGTTTGAGATGACTAAAACTGATTTTAGGAATGTCTCTTTATATCACCTGTTAATTATGTTTATGGCACACCAGTAGACCCTTTTTGATTGCTCTATAGTCATTAAGGGGGGACAGTGTGTTGCCAGAGTAAGTGTGGAGCTGCTTACCAGATGCGACCAGATCCAGGATCAGTGGATGGTTGAACTGCATTGCTCTCTCATTGTGTCCCATGTTCACTAATACGAGAATGACACTAAAGCTGCTGCTCTTTTTATTATATGAATAAATACAGCAGTGTGTATATTTCTTTTGACATTAGTGCAGTTTCCTGTTGGACGTGACTGTGGCACTCATGAGAAATAATTTTATAGTAATAGTTGCCCTGGTCATTTTGCTGTGCAGGCTGCTGCCCCCTTTATTCTGGGGAATAAAATATTGTACTTTTTTTTTTTTAATTTGTGTTTTGATTTATTTTGCTTTTAGTGATTGCTGAAAATCCAGCAAGTAATAAAGAATCTAACAGTGCAATTTGTAAGTTGACTTAGTTTTAACTTTTGACTCATCTTCTCCTGATCTGATTATTCTCAGGCGAGAAGGACATTCCTGGGCTGACTGACAGCACCGTCCCTCGTCGTCTTGGTCCCAAGAGGGCCAGCAAGATCCGCAAGCTCTTCAACTTGGCTAAGGAGGATGATGTTAGGCAGTATGTTGTGAGGAGACCCCTAACTAAAGAAGGTAAGACTAGAGTTTTTCCACCGTCAGTTTTTACTGTACTCTTGAATCATTGAATGTAGGTTTTTATTGGGTATGAATTTGACTCCCATTATAGCTCGACCATGAGCCACATGGCTGCCTGTACCAGTAAAATGTTAGTTACTTAAAAGTGACAAAGTTGAGCTCATGGCTATATAAGGCTGTTGCCAAAATATTGAAATACTTCAGGGAACAATTAAAGCAAGTTAATTAAAACAGCGTATACAAGCTTTATGCCTAAGCAAAAATTGTCCAGCGTAAGCCTTTATTTGTTAAATCACTACACATTCAAGACCGGTGTAATGGTGTATACAAGAATGTTGGTCTGTGGCAAGTTGAGATTGTTTTAAAAGATGTAAAGTTCTCTGTTCAGTACAGTCGGTCACTTCACTTTTTTTTTTTATTGGATTTAAAAAAGCAATAGATTTCAAAGTTTGTGTAAAAGTTGTTTATTTTTACTTTAATTCCCATTGAGTCTCGATGTTGACAATTTTTACAGTATTTGTACCTGACCTGCATCTATAATAACATTTCAGCTATTTGAGGGAAGGTGACCAATGGGACCATTCTGCACTATTGCCCTTTACCACACCTGGAATGCATTTTCATTATTAGTATTAACTGTATCCCTTTTTATTTTTGGTAGGCAAGAAACCCAGAACTAAGGCTCCCAGGATCCAGAGACTGGTGACGCCCCGTGTGCTGCAGCACAAGCGCCGCCGCATCTCCCTCAAGAGACAGCGCACCCAGAAGAACAAGGAGGAGGCCTCTGAGTACGCCAAGCTGCTGGCCAAGAGGATGAAGGTAATGTTTCCCCACTTATTATGGAGCTTAGCAACTAAGATCTCAAGTGGCTCTTAGTTACAAACATGTTCTCTTAAAACAATATTAAATGACTGAGCTGATCACACATGTAGTTTCAGATTAATAAATGACTCAAATGTACACTTTTACACCACTTTTAACATTTATCGACACTTTCTTTCTTTAGAAAGGTATAAAGAGCAATAATGTGACAATTTATATATTTGCCAGTTGATAGAACCTAAAGCTGAGATTAAATGCACCATAGTTTGATGGAAAATTTACAATTGTGATAAAAATCCTTTACACGTTGAAACTATTGGTCTGAAGTTAAGATGCATTACTGTACAGAAATCTTAATAATCTAACAGTGGTTGTCAGTTCCTTATTGATTTATGTCTTGACATGTGTAATCTGTTTATCTTGGATTGCGGTTTAAAAGATTAACAATCTTTGTCCACCAATATGGTAGGATTATATTTTGCAAATTAAGCCATCTGAGACTTGGATGTGTTTCCAACAACTGTATAAACATGGAATTAACAAATTCAAGTCAAAGTATGGGGCCATGTTTTTAATAACCATAAAAATTACCCTTAGCAGTAAACAATTGCATTATTTAGCAGCTGGCATCAAGATTGTGTGCCGAGAATTCTCAGCAGTTAAGAATAAACAGTGGGGCATGTAACCTGTTTGCCGATGGCTGCTTTTTTGATGCTTTGAAACATTTTACTGACACACATTTGTTGCTTCAAACAGGAGGCCAAGGAGAAGCGCCAGGAACAGATTGCCAAGAGGCGTCGCCTTTCTTCTCTGAGAGCATCCACATCCAAGTCAGAGTCCAGCCAAAAGTGAAATCAAGAAGTCAAATAAAGTCATGTTTTGCTGAAAAATTATCCTGTGTAATGTAATTCTCATTTCTGTTATGTATATATTTGTGGAATGTGTGACTGCAGGTTTGCCAGTTGAATTATGACTGAAATTAATGACCAATCACGGTTGGGTGCCTAGAACATCTCTTTTAACCGGCTGAAAGTTCAGTCCAGAAATTGGTGCCATGACAGGGAGCTCTGCAATTGTCACTAAAGAGGTATTTCAAAATGGCAAGGCAAAGCCTGTATGAGCTATGCTCAGACATGCAGACATCTTAACTGCCTGTATTTCCCCAATTTTGACTTATTGGCCATATTGGCATACCACTTGTTTACACCAGCCATAACGTCAGCATGGGCACCCTGACAACTAGACTTCACTTTTTCAGCAATGATTTTATTGGACAGCCAACACTAGCCAGCCTTCGCTCCCCACACCAACGAGCCTTGGTTTTCCTTTCCTGAGCCACATTAGGTACCGACCACTGCAGACTGGGAACTAAAGGTATTATTGGTGCAAGACATCTGAGCACCTGTGACACTGAAATTTGTACACAAGAGTCACGATAGGTACATATGAAGTCACAAAACTGCTTCAAAGTAGCAGACCTGTAGAATTCTGCCTCAAAACAGTTGCACGTTCTCAAATTTGAGGTGTAACTGTTGAGAGAAGTCTACAGGTTTGCTACTTTGTAAAGCGGTTTTGTTACTTCAAATTTACTGATACACATGACTTGTCTACAAGGACAAATTTCATCAATCACGAGGAATCAAAGTTAATGAATCAACTTTTATTTTCAGTTGCACCACACAGAGCCACGGGACAAATTCAGTACACAAACATCTGCATCAAAAAAAGATAGTCTATCAACGAACACATTCTTTAACATTACACCCATTATCAAACACAGACACCTTGCTTGGCTTCCTCATTCGACAGGTAGGTGTAGCTTGTTGAACCTGGACCACGTCCTTGTGAGGTAAGGAGGCTTCTGCAGCATTGAGACAACTTTTATCTTTGTTAGACTGGTGATGGGATGGCGGGCAGCCTAAGTTGTACATCTGGGAGATAAAGAAAAAGACAGACACAAGTTGATGCTGCACATACTGAGGCATCCCCTGGATGCTCCAGGCCAAGGTCAGCCAGCTGGTTTGAAGTTCCTGAACCAGAACTGAAGACCTGGTTAAAGTCTCCATGACCTGTTGAGTAAAGGACAAAAAAGGTACCATTTAGCCAAAGTAATTTATTGAAGATATCCTCCGTAAAATCTGTGTGGACCTTGCTTCACGAAAGGCACCGACATGTCACATTATGAAAAGCACAGGTAAACACAATTTATGATGGCTACATTTAGTGGTCCTGGTATAGAATTAAAATCAAGACATTTCTTAATACTTACATGCTTATCTTATTAAATGTGTAAAAGTTACATTGCATCAGGAAACAAATTACATAGCTTTGCCATAAATAAAGAAAAGTGTTCCTACTGCAAAAGGAAATATAACTTAGCTGAAACTGGTCAATACTTGATTCTTGTGTTCAATCTTGCAGTTGCCATGTTATTCCCTAAATACAGCTCCAATATGAGTAATTTTGAATAATTTATATGTTGCATACTGTGCTACTCGAGACTACCCTTCCACCTTGTTAAAAAGGAATAGTTCGACTTATTGGCAAATGTGCTTATTCGCTACATTGCAGAATTACGTGAGCAGATCAATACCAGTTAAGTCTCATCATTAGGCAACCAAAGGAAAATCCAAGGTGGTAAAACACATTACATCATTTTAATTCCAATTACACCAATAGTCTGACACATAACCCCTCGTAAAACCACAACTTGTTTGTGTACATTTGACACGTGTTAATTTGTGAGCCTGGTAGGCAGATATTTTCTAGGAGTTTCTCCCTTTCCAGTCTTTAAGTTAAGATTACTGACTGCATCTTCCTATTCAACGGACAGATAGAAGAGAGGTATAGATAGGTATCTCTCTGCAAGAAAGAAAATAAGCACATTTCCCAATGTGTTGAACATTTCCTTTAAACTGTACTCACAGCACACCTGAACAGATTGCATCTTGGACCCAACCATGTGGTAGGTCCTCCTACACAGCTTGGTAGTCAGTGAAACCAGTCGCACAGAGTAACTGCTCCTGAGCTTGACCGTCTCAAAACCCTCCAACAAGTGGGCTTCTTCTTCTATGAAGTTAAGCAAGAAGATATTTTGAGTGTCAAAGGCAAGAGTAAGCTTTGAATGAGACTTCTAGCAATTTCACAACTCCACATTACGCTGTGTACCTTTATCATCTTCAGTGGGAGGAATCACAAGGTCCAGCAGAGCCTCTGACATGACCAGAGCAGAGTCCAGTCCCACGCAGGCCATGCTGATGGTTCTCTCCACAAGTGACTGGTGAGCCTGGTCATCAGCCTGCTGCATCCTGCTCGTCAGCCATGTGACGGTGTGCTGCACACAGTCCACAGTTCCATTAGCTGTGATGCTGACCACATCCTGGATCTCGTGCATCTTGTTCTTGGCAGTGGCAACAATCTGGGTGAAACAAGGATGGAAAGCCAGGAAATATGGTCGCATAGCTTCTTGTGCCGTCTGGCGAGAACTGCAATTACTGTGCGACTGATTAAAATCTGAAAGAGTAAAATAATACGTTACCTTCTCTGTGGGTGCGTGAAGCACTGGGAACGTAGCCTCCAGCCAATCGAGGCTTTTACATGCAACATCATTTGCAATGGAAACTGGAGAAAATCCAGACAGTGATGCCATTACTGCTTTCTCATTTCTACAATAAATGGCACCTGCAGTCTTCATTTAGCAAAGATGTTGTCCCCATAACCTTTCTTTCAACTGCACTTGATATGATGATACACATACGCTGTTAATATAAGAAACATGTTTATTTTTAACTGTACGACCTCACCAGAATTAAAATCACTTGCTAGTGATAGGGATGTGTAACTTGTCAAAATAGGATCCTACATCACATCATTGATGGTTTTCACTCGAGTTATCAAATTATAAGACATTCCTGCAGCACTCAGTTTTTCTGCTATTGCACATAGATTTCGGAGCACTTGCCCTGCGATAGAGCCCCAATTAACCTTTTATGTACACTTGACTATTAGGCAATCAAGTGTAAATTTCACAGGCAGCTTCCCTTTAATCCGCGGCGCCACATCATGAAACATGAGCGGTAGCACCGGCAGTACTCACTCTGGGGCCCCAGTTTAACAATGACAGGCGAAACTCTGTCACAGGCCTCCGCGCCTATAGCTGCCACACTGCTCTCCAGCACCTCACACAAGGACCTCAGGTTGGGGTGGCTGCATTTAGTGTCAGTGTACAAGACTGACAGCTTGGTGCAGGCTGAGCGAACCACTGGCAGCTTGGCCAGCCTGGCAGCTGCAGTCGGTACCTTCTGCAGGAAAACAGCAGAGAGACAAAGAGCTTTACTCCGGATACAGACGCTGCATGATGGGAGGTTTACAGTGAAGCACAGGGTTTAACCGATACATCTTCTGTTATGTATATCTAATATATTATAGCTAATAAAATACATCTTCCCACAATTGCCGAATCACCAAAAAGGAAGCCCTCAGTCCCAAGTAGATTATTATTTGTCATCTAACAAACAATTTCCCACAAAACTCAAACATTTTTAGGAATCCACTGTACAGAAATTAGAAAGGCTAAAAGCAGTGTGGCAGGTGTTGATGCCCTGCTGAGTAGAGGACAGGTAAAGAGGGTTAATCTACCTGGATTGTACTCACCTGGTTGTTGTTCTTCGGCATGTTTCACACACTCTGACGGGGGGCAGAGAGAGAGAACTAAACGCTTGGAACGTGAACTCCTTTGTAGCCTTTATCGGTTGAAGGGGAAGAAAACGCAACACTCGAGAAAGCTGCAAACTGCTGGCTCATAAAACTGTCGCACACAAAGTCAATTAGCGCTCACCTGCGCTGCTCGCACGTTCTCGGCTGTTCTCGCGGTGTTTCAATGCGGACAATGACGTGACGACACGAAAAAAAACAACACGATTCCAGTTTTTACCTGTCTTTCACTTCTGAGGTAGAAGTCACCCAGAGCGGCACATACAAAAACATATGAATAATATATGTACATAAGAATGACACGAGCCACAAAACACAGCCATGAAGTACTTCCAGAACTACTATGATAGAGTATGTGCTAAAATGGGTGATTAAAAACTGTGCAACAGTGCAAGACTAATGATGGATAATATAAATTAAATCCATCAACAAGGACAAAGTGCTGCCTTGCTGCCTAATATACCGCCCCCCCAACCGACAGGTGCCGCGGGAACGAGATCAGCAATGTTCTTCACTTCATAAGCCATTAAACTTACAGT
>JAVQJF010076166.1:0-44222 GCA_036023855.1 Gadopsis marmoratus
TGGCAACTGTGTCCCCGTCGGTGTGTGAATGGGTGAATTAGACTACTGTTCAAACTTAGATTACTGGTACAGTGCTTTGGGAACCGTTTCGGTTGAAAAGCGCTATATAAGAAAGAGTCCATTTACCATTTGTCATTTACACATAAGCTAATAGCTAACAATCAACAATTAATTGATGTCTTTGAGGAATATAAAGTAGTTTATTGTAAGTGATTTTATATATATTTATATAGGCAATAGTGATACCCTCAGTCACTGTTTTTCATCAATTGAAATGCATGTAATTTAAATCATTTAGTCCATGTCCAGAGATGAAATACAAAATGTTGTATGTCTGCAAAATGGAATAGATACAGTATGAGCTATTGTTTTCATTTGCATTGCATTAAAATAAATTCTGCTTAAATTATTTCTCTTTTATCTCTAAAAACAGGCCAGAAATTATGTCAAGGCGCTTCCCCGCTATCCCAGAAAAGACCTATCAGTGTTGTTCCCCAGAGCCAGTGTAAAGGGTGAGTTTAGCCACAGCCTTTTTCGTAAACTCTACTGGTCCACAAATGTTTATTTTTACCATTTTATCACACATTTAGTACAATTATAGTGCTGATCCACCACAGCGGTTGGGTTTAAGGTTAAGGTTTGCTGTTTAAGTAATCATCTGTTAATTTTTCTCATTTCTGTCTTTGACTGATCTTTTCCACTTACTGTGGCACCATGTGGCTAGTAGTGTCAGTAAAAATGCTTTACACATTGACTGACATGTACAATTTCATAGTTTTTATGTTTGAACAAATTGTTGAATCATTCTGTACCACTGACTGTTCAAAGGTATCAATCTGCTCGAGAAGATGCTGGTTCTGGACGGAGATGAGAGACCCACAGCTGAACTTGCTCTGGAGCACCCATATTTCGACAGTCTAAGGGACCCAGATGACTTCCCTGAGCCTACGCCATACGATGACAGCCATGACAATGCCACGTTGTCCCTGGAGGAGTGGAAGCGTAAGTGAAAAATAATAAGTAACGGTTACTGAAAGAAATTGCCATAATACAGTATAATCAGTTTGTTTACAGTCATTTTACAAATTTCTCAGAAGAGGCCTTTTACAGAAAATTGAAAGACCACTTTTTTCTATGTTATACAAGAAAGATATAAACAGATTACTAAACTTGTCATAGTGATACATAAACAGTGGAACAGTATTGTTATCGTGCTTTTTAAATGGTTAAAGTGAACCTTTACTGACTTTCTGTTTAAATAATTATTGCTGTTGTGGACATGCTGCACATGCAGAAAACAAATGGTTTGCCCCGTTTGTCCACAGGGTTATGTTTCAGAGAGGTGAAAAGCTTTGTGCCGTTCCCACGGCGGGACTCCAAGAGGAAAAACACTCTGACAATGTCTCACTGACCTGATGAATGTCTTGTAACTTCAGATGCCCCAAACATACAGCCAATGGTGCCCTTGTATATTCCAACCATGAATTCACTCTATTTCTTTTACCCTGGATATGTTTAGATTTGAATCTATGTTCAGAAGAGTGAATATTTTAAAACTGTAATACCTTTTTTTAAGTAATGTGCAATTGTTTCCTAAGTGTGGATTGCTCTTCATTTTACACATATCCTATCAGTGGATTGCCTTGCAAATGTATTGTGACCAAATACCACAGGATTTACTGTAGTATTGTTTTCCAAATAAACAATAAGACAAGATGTGTATGAATTTTTGTTTTTGCACAAATAGTAAATGTTGATGCCCAAGACACACTGCACAAAATATTCTGGTCTGACTCATAGCCAACTCAAATCTCTTGCCATTAATATTAGTGCAGTCTTGAAGTGAATTGAGGTGAGGTTAATTAAATTCATCACCAAGGGACAAGGTCTGGGTTTTGCCTATGCCCTGAAAACCCCTGACCAACAAAGATTAACAGTTACTGTGTGAATGTGCAATATCATGTCAGCAGTGTCAGGAATATGGGACAATGACAGTGTGTATTTTGCTAAAAGAAACTCAGTCTTTTATTCATGTCTGCTTGTATCACTTTTTGGTTCTATACTCCTATGTCATCTATTGTTTTTTCTGTGCGTGCACGTGTACAAATAGAATAAACAATTCATGAGGATGCATGTGTGTGCACATGATTTGTGTAAACGGAGTGACAGGACATGTGTCAGGTTTCCACCCCAGAGAAGAGCGTTCAGATAAAGTTGAGGGCTGGTTTGGATTGAAAACCACATGCTTAAAGCTGTACTAAGATCAACACAGTCATTGACCCTGTTAAGTAACTATTTTTCCCTCAACTTTATTGATAACCGTCAAACTCAAACAACAGCAAAACATGAACAAGATTAAACAACAAAAGAAGAAACAGTGCCAGGGAACTCCGTTATAAAAAAAAAAAATTACAAATTAGAAACATTCAGAAAAGGGATATTGCAATAAGCTTTTTACATTAAATAAAAGCAAAATTATAAATGGAGGAAAAAATAAATTGAGTGGCATAGATCAGTAAGTTTCAAATATGGTTTGGGTCTTTGTTTCTTTTCGGTTTTTAAGCTTCACTAGAGAATTGCAATAGAAGTTTTATTTCCATTAGAAATAAGGTAAAGTTTGGCCCACTTCATTTTATGTATATGGAATGTGCCAAAAAAAATAAACACTAAATAGCTGGGTTAAAAAAATTAGGAATATTATTCTCTACAAGGGTATTTCGGATGTTTATTACAAAATTTTATATTTGGGACATCTAAAACACCAAAGAAAGATATTCCTTCTGATCAGGGGTGTTGCAAAGGGGGGTAAACCTGGATGATTCATGGGGCCCCAGCTTGGTAGGGAGGGGCCCCTAAATGTTTAGAAAATAATTTGTTATAATAAAACAATAATATTCAAAAAGAAATGTTATGGAAATGTAAACACATAATCAGAGTAGACATCTTTAGCCAACCATCACGTTTGAACTGCCCCCCATGCTGCATGTGGCTTGGTCCATTTTCCATCTCATGACACAGGCAGCTATTGATAACACTACGAATCAAAAATCTTATACTGTTAATAAATGCAAAGGATGAAGATGGAAAGTAGAATCTGTACAATTTAGTATAGAGCAGCAGAATGTGGTAGTATGTTTAATAATGTTACTTTAATCTCAAACATTTTGATTTCTGTTAGGGGCCCAGTAGGTTTTCTTTCATGGGGGCCCAAAGTTCTGACGAAGCCTCTACTTCTGATGATTGAGTTGTATCATGTTGAGTTTTTCAGAACCTGTAAAGGACTTTTTGGAATAGCCCCGGTTAAGGAGCTTGCGCGCGAAACTCATGGTCGTAACGTCATGGGGCCGGGCTAAATTTATGTTATCAAGGTGCTAGCATAAAAGCGGAAGTGAGACATTTCGCCGTGAAAATAAAAGAATAAAAATAAATATGAATAGAATGTCAACTCATTTTGTGCAGCAATTAATTCATCAAGATTAATATAGTTTCTAAAGCAGTGAACTCATTCATTTGAAGTTATTTATCCTAGAATGTCCTATTGAAAACAAACTGCAAAACAAATCAGACACTTAGAACATTGAACACTATATGGACTATTGTTGGATGTAAGAAGATCAAACATCCCCAGAAAAATGCTTGTTACAACAGGAAAAAAGAAGGGAAAAAAACGTTTTAAAACAGTAAAGCAAAATGTGTATTGTGTACGCAAATGGCTTATGTGTATTGATAATTACATTACTTTGTCATAGAATGTATGACAGTGAAATACTGTCAAAAGTACATGTTAGGAAAACTAGGTGTAATTAAATTCGGTCTCATGTTAAATGTAATTTTTTTGAGTAGTACTGTATTAGTGATGAAAAGCCAGTACACGCTAATGAAGCCTTTATTTTGAAAGATGTATCCGGAAGTCCTATGATTTTACTTTGGCTAATTTTAATTTAAACATAATCTAGACTCCAAATAGCTAGCCCAGGAAGGCTACTATTTCTCCTTCTCACAAAAGTACGTCGACAATAAGCTGTTTGTCATATTATCAATGTAAATGTACCACTCGTGTACTCAGTAAGCATTTGGGATTGACTGCTTGCCTCTATATCGCCGTGTTGTGAAGAAACGGAAGCGTTATAAAATAGCGAAATATACCGGCTGTACCAGCAAACTGTAGTTGGCTAATGCTAGCTATTAGCTTCGAGACTACAGCGAGTAAGGCAGCTGGCTAGGCAACCATTACTGTAGAAGCGGCTTAAGACCGCCGGCTGTCGGGCTACCTGTGTCAGTTAGTTGCCATAATAGGTAAGATTACTTAAGTTTGCTACCTACTGTTTCTGTATTATAGAGTGGCTCAGAACATTTCAGCTAGCAACGGTTTACCTTGTTCGGCGCCTTGTCAACGTTAAAAATAACAGCCAGCTAACGTTAGTAACTTACTGCCCATGTTTTAAAGTTAGCAGGTTAGCTAGCTGATATCTTTAACGTCACTTTTCTCCGTACTTTTATGTCGGAATACTGTCACAGTAGTACGCCTTTTTCATCCCGACTTGACCGGATGAGGCACTGCTTCAACATTATAAAACGAATTAAAATTTAAACCGTAGAATAGCTTTTCACAGTGTTAAAAATTGTAAATATGGCTGACATTTTACTCATGATATAAGGACACTAATCAGTTGAGGCTGTGGTTTTCTTAAAGCTGATTGGCCGTGGGGTGGATCAGTCAATCTTCCCTGAAAGCTGATTGGACGTGTCCGTTGTGTTGTGGATATCCCTAATAGTAGTTGCCAGCAGTTTGAGATACAACTCGAGAATCATCTACAGATCATTTTTCATTACTGGCCGTTTGTGTATTGACAGTTAAGAGTAACCCTCAGCTTGACAGTTGATCAGTTGTCAATTTAGCTACTGGGATTGAGTAAGTAAGGTTTTGTGAGTTGAGGTGTGTGAAGGAATGTTTTACACTACAGTTGATATTGATCAACACTGCAATAAAATACAAAGCAGGAGATGTTTTTGAATGAGTTAAAATGTCAGGGAGTTCAAAGCATGTTTACCCTCTTTAGGCCTTGGTTTTATGGCGTGGGTACAGCAATGGCATTAGATGGATCTATAAATATTACTGAATTAAGCTTAACAGAAGCTAACAATAACAGCAAAATATTACACAGGCTGTGGGGTGTTAAAAAGTAATAAATCAGTTTAGCAAAAATTAAGACCCTTAAAGTATTAAAACACCATAATCAGCATTTTACGAGGTATTATTTGTTTGGAACATAGATTCAGACAGACTGCCTAGGCCTATATGATTTAATATTATTTATGGCCAATGTTGTATTTCTTAGGCCAAATGGAAATGTTTTGTTAATGTGAGTGTGTGAGGTTGAGAGAGTGTGAGTATGTGACTATTATTACTTTTAATAAAACTTACTTTTGGGTTAGTCACTACTTTATTGAGTTCTGTTCCCCTCCTGGCCTATCTGAATTATGTCAGATTGTTTTGCAATCTCAAAATAAATGTACTGGTATAGCACTGTAAATGTGTTGCTGTTAAAACCAGTTACAACTTGCAGCGTTGCTGTCTTAAAATATGCTGAAAGGGTCTTAAAAGGTACAGTGTGGAATGATGGCATAATGTTTCATATTCTACTAGACCTACCATAAAATACTTATTACTGTGTATATTGATTATTATTTACAGTCTGTCAACAGTTTTCTCATATTACTGTATTTCTTTTTAAACTAACAGGAGGGAAAGTGTGATTGGTGGCCTATGAGGAAGCCACGTCGAAAAGGCCAGGTGGCTGCAGGAGGTGGAGCTGATGTCAAGAAGTCTAGTAGGACGATTGGCGGGCGTGGGCGTGCCCGCCAGCGATCCCCATCCCCTTACAGCCTCAAAGCATCTCCAAGCAGAGAAACCCTGTCTTACGCCCAGGCCCAGAAGGTGGTGGAGGTGGAACTCGATGGTAGGCTTCACCGTATTTCTATTCTGGAGCCCTTGGAGGTCATTACTGAAGATGAGATGATGGCTCAGGACATTAGTGAGTGTAACAGCAACAAGGAGAACAGTGAGCAGTCTTCTCCCACCAGCAGTGCCCAAACAGTCCACAAACCCGTCACACCCCGAGGCCGCAGAAAAGACTCCAAATGTCCTCTTGTCAAATCACCGTCACCATCTAAGAACCACTGCACCAATTCTCATCCACAAACGCCTGAAAAGTTTAACGCATCTCACCATCACCACATATCCCTCCCTGAACCTAAGTTTCATGTGCTAGATACCTTCATGCCAGTCGAGGCACCTCCTCTGCCTACGGCATATTACCGTTACATTGAACGCATAGCTGAGGAGCAGGAAGCTGAGGCAGAATATGACATGGATGAAGAGGACACCGCCTGGCTGGAGATGGTCAATGCTGGCCGGACGTCGGAGGGTTACTCAGCTGTCTCACCAGACAACTTTGAGCTGCTGATGGACCGGCTGGAGGAGGAGGCATACCAGGAAGCCCGCAGCCGGGCACCCTCTCAGAGCACTGTTGACGATGATGCTTTCTGTTGCGTGTGCCTGGATGATGAGTGCCTTAACAGCAACGTCATCCTCTTCTGCGACTCCTGCAACCTGGCTGTGCACCAGGAGTGTTACGGAGTGCCCTATATCCCAGAGGGCCAGTGGCTGTGCCGCTGTTGCCTCCAGTCCCCTCAGAAACCTGTTGACTGTGTTCTATGTCCGAACCGTGGCGGCGCCTTTAAGCAAACGAGTGACAGCCACTGGGCACATGTGGTCTGTGCTATCTGGATCCCTGAAGTCTGCTTTGCCAACACAGTTTTTCTAGAGCCAGTAGAAGGGGTCAGTAACATTCCCCCAGCACGCTGGAAACTGACCTGCTATCTGTGCAAGCAGAAGGGCCATGGTGCATCAATTCAGTGCCACAAGGCCAACTGTTACACTGCGTTTCACGTCACATGTGCTCAGCGCGCTGGCCTGTTTATGAAGATAGATCCTGTGCGAGAGACAAACGTCAATGGGACCACGTTCTCTGTTAAGAAGACAGCATTCTGTGAGGCCCATTCACCACCAGGACAAGAGGCCATCTCCGATGAGGACAGTGAAGGAAGAGTGGTGGGCAGCAGAGGGAGAGCTAGTAGAGGACGGAGTGCCTACACAGAGGGTCCTGTGACACAGAAAAAAGGCCGAAAGTCTGAAGATGATGCCAAGACGGGTAAAAAGAAAGGGAAGAAGAGCACAGAGTCAACAGCACGACACACTGCTTCACCACAAGTGACAGTGCCTCAGATACCCACAAGCAGGTTAGATTTTCTTTTCTTATGAACAAAATAAAATGCTGTGCTTCTATTGCTTTTCAACAAAAATTAAACACCCATTTTTATTTATTTTTGCCAAACACCAAATTGGTCTTCATGAAATTTTCAACATACCTAGTGAAGACCAAGTTGGTCAAAACATAAAAAAACTAAATTAAAAATGCAGCTTTTTGGTGGAGGTTTTTGGATTTGCTAGCCAGTTTCATTAAGCATTAAGCAAACAGTTTTCCAGTGGAGATGCCTGAACTGATGTCAGTCATGTTGACGGCAAGACAAACCTACATCCTTGTGTGTGTTGCACAGGCTGAATATCATCTGCAAAGGAATCCTCTTCCAGAGGAAAAACCAGTTCATGCAGAGGCTGCAGAGCTACTGGTTACTGAAGCGTCAGTCGAGAAATGGTGTGCCCCTAGTCCGGCGTTTGCACTCTAATGTCCAGTCCCAAAGGAATGAACAGGTCAGTATAGTAAACGGAACTACAGCCATGGCAAACTACTACTGTAACTATGTTTGTACTCATTTTTTGTGACGATATATTTTTTCATTGTCCTACCAAACAATTTCTATTGCTAGAGCTCAAGAGAGCTCTAAAAACATTTTTATTGTACTTTGTAGCCCGAGGTGGATGAGAAGGTTTCTGCTGCAAGAGAAGCACTGAGATATTGGCAGAAGTTGCGGCATGACCTTGAAAAGGCCAGGCTGCTGGTGGAGCTCATCCGCAAGAGGGAGAAACTCAAACGAGAAGAGGTAACATTCGCACATGCTACCAGGCAAGGTCACTAACTGTGTTTTATGTTCAGGCTTTGATGTGGATAAACAATTCTCACTTTGATGAATAGAAGAATAAACTTCAGCTTCAGTTGTCCTTATGTGAATATAAGTTTATTAGAACACATCTGATGACAGAAAATGTTGGTACAGCTTGTATACATGGCCACAGTTTATACCAAAAACTTAAATTCTTCATACACGTTTCAGCTTTATATGGTACTTAATGCCATAAGGGCGGGGTAGACACAGTGTCTGTGACCAACGTCCAAGACCAGTTCTCATCAGTGCTTATTACAAAGATTCCATCTCCAAGGTCATCGTCTTATCTTTTACCTCTGGGCATACAAAGCCTCCCAATATACATCATGCCAAGTGTGAAGGACTCAGGCATGTCTCTCAGGTTAACTATCGTGTTATCGCACAACTTAAACACTCCTTCATACATAAACCATCCCATAGATTCCTACCACAGGCTTGTTAATTCACCATTTACCCTCTGAAAGCATAAGACTCAGTGTACTGAATGCAGTTTTTCAAAGCCAAGTGCATAAATGATGGGTATATAAAATTTTATGGTGTTCTCCAATGCAGTCTGAAGTTCTGAGATGTTCGGCTGGTGTCCCTTTTCTTTGACTGTCCTATAGAGTGTATACTGTATGTTCACATCTCTTTTTCATCTGTTACTATCCCCTAACCCCAACTGAGTTGCAAAACAAACCAACAGGTGGCTGCTATGAATGGGTAGAGCTGCATTACTGGGAAAAGTTATGGCCATCAAATTAAGGTGTACTGGACAACCAGAGGTCTGTGGATGTTGAAATCTGACCAGATGATCACTTAAACCTTTCTATTTGTCTGTGGACATCTTTATAGAAATACAGAAAACCATTGGCTTGGTTAGTTAACAGTTCACATTCCCTCACAAGTATTGCTTCACATTTTTTCTATTCTCTTTATCCCTCGCCAGTCTATAAGAACTTGTGTTCTTTATGGTTGCATCTCCCACGTATGTACATCACATGCATATCCTCTGACAACTGTAGGTCAAAGTTCACCAGGCAGCTCTGGAGATGCAGCTGACCCCGATGTTGGTGCTGCTCCGCTCCACTCTGGAGCAACTACAGGAGAAGGACACAGCTCAGATCTTTGCACAGCCAGTCAACATCAAGGAGGTCAGACCTTTCACTGCATGCAAACACTTTATATAGAGTTGTGAAGTGGGAGGCCCTGCTGCTGTTTTTAACCATTCTCTATTCACATTCAAATACTTTTTTAAATTATATGCCCAGTGTTTCTTAACAGAGAAACATGGCACTCTCCTGGAAAATGAAGATCCTGTAGGTTTAGGTTCTTACCACCAGTTTTCATTATTTAAACATTGTGTTTGAGAAATCTAATTTTGGCGGACAGCACTAAGTATTACAATACCCATAAACCTTGGCTGATGTTGCTATGGAGGAGAAGGCAGAAAATTCAGAATGCTTCATTTTTGCAGTTATAAACAAAACATGGCTCCCTAGTTGCTGAATTCACCCAAAATTGACCCTGAAATTAAAGGTTCTATGTGCTGATTTCAGAATGTCCATGATAATAATGAGCCATACAGCATAGTTAAGTTACAGCTAGCTGGCTAACCTTAGCTTGCTTGCTTGCTAACTTTGTCACTAGAAAAATACTATCTGGGTGTGTTAGTTGGATAGCTTGCCAAATTACGTCACCAACTAACGTGATACATGATACTAACTTATGTATGATGACAAACGGTGTTGATTTCAGCCAACAAACTTTCTTAATGTTAGGTCATTTCTAAGTTAATGTTAGCTAGTGTTGCACACTGTTGGCACTATAGGGGAGCTGAAGAGAAGCAAGGCAATCAGAAGCAGGCATAAACTTCACAGCCTTCAGATTTTCCTGGAAAATCCATCCCAAGTCAAGTGGGTCCACAAGCTGTTATAAGCAACCATAAAAGTCGTAAAAGGTCTCATTTTTTAAGTTATATTACAATCCGTTCACACGTTGGCAATACAAAGCTATTAATACAAAATGTTACATATAGTACCTTTTTGAAAAGTGAACTGATTTAAGATGCATATTGGAAATCAGTTTTGTCAGCTGCATAATCTTTAGGTTTTGCTCGCTGTTAGTGGCACACGTGACAGAAATTTAAGCTTGGTGAATGGCTATTTCTTACTGAAATGCACCATGGGAGTTGTAGTTAACGTCTCCCTCGAACTGTTCATGGCTAATGTATTTTCTAATACTATTCTTAACCTTTTGTACTGATGATTTCATCAGGAGAGTTTCATGCCCATTGAAGTTCTGTCCTCTAACTGTGAGCCATGTAACATTGTTTGTGGAAACATTAGTGGGACTATTACTTTTTACTACAGAACTACGGACACTCAAAATAGCACCTCCCAATTTGCAACTCTATAGGATGTTAGAAAGAAAATCATTAGAGCACCACAGGGTTTGACAATAACTAACTTTTCCACCAGTCCAGTTTTTTCCACTGCAATTTGTAATTCACTTTCCAATCTGTCTTATCCCAAGGTCCCAGACTATATGGAGTTCATCAGCCTGCCCATGGACTTTTCCACTATGCGCTCTAAGCTGGAGAGTCATGCATACCTCTCAGTGGCTGAGCTGGAGACCGACTTCAACCTGATGGTGTCCAACTGCCTCCTCTACAACGCCAAGGACACAGTCTTCCACCGGGCAGCGCTACGTCTTAGAGACTTAGGGGGAGCCATACTGCGCCATGCCCAGCGACAAGCCACCAACACCGGTCTGGACCTGGACACTGGCATGCTCCTCCCAGAGTCACCGCAGAAACGAGACTTTTACAGCTGCACCTGGGAGGATAGTAAGTCACAGTTGTGTTACTCAACAGGAAAACACACACATCTTTTGTACTTCAGCTATGGGTCTGTTTGTATCACTCCAGATGATTTAATACTTATTTAGATACATGGTTTATGATAAAACAATTAAGAATTATTTTTATTTTGATGATTATACATCAATACAGTGCAACTAAAAGTTTATATGGGATTTAAATTTATTTCAGCTCAGTTTCAGATTTGATTAGATATGATGTGCTATTTTAAATTGTACCTGAATTAAAGTCTGAGCTGTTGACTAGCAGTACGTAAATAGAAAGAATGACCATTTCCACTGGGTTTTTTTTAAGTTCTAGCTGAGAACCAAATGCTCCCTCTCCAAAGATGTCCACACCTTCTCTATATTAATTGGCTGTGGATGCATTTTCCAATGAACTGCTGCTGAACGGGAATTGTGTACCCCAGTCCAAGAATCGCTATTAAAAATATTAAATGGGCACTGCATGTCCGTGCTTCAGTTTCAAATGGGAGGAGTTAGTTGTCTGCTCCTACAAGTAACATTACAAGTAACATTAATGTCGGCACCAATGCTGCCGCCTTTAAATGATTAGTACAATGTGTGGCCACCACTATATAGCACTTTTGCATGTTGCGCTTCTGTTGAGATTTCAGGCTGCTGTGTATATATTGGAGTCTGACATTTTCTTCCTTGAGGGATTTTTCTTCTGAGAAGTGATAGGTTTGAATGAGATTTGACAAGTTGGTAGGAGAGGGATGGGTCATCATTTTTGAGAACCTTTACAATTTTGGACACATTTCTCACAGATTTTGTTTTGAGTTTGTGTTCAATGTAGTTGTTTCTCTGGCTACTGTTCACTGGTCTCGCGCTGGAGTAATTACTGTTCAAGTAATTACAGTATGTGTTCTAGACACTGACAATTGTTAATTTTTCTATATCCAGTATGTTTATAATATATAAAAATTGAGTTTAAGTCAATGATGGAATCCAATTTCTTTTAACAAATTCCTGCGGTTCTGAGATTGCTAAAAAGCTAAATCATTGTCAGGAAATAGCCGATGGGTTTTGATATTGCATTACAGCCAATACTTTCTCTCTTTTACTCTCCACATGAACTGTTTACCTGCATGCAACCAAAGCCCACTCAAACGTGATTGGCCGATGCTACTTGGACTACAAACATAAACCAGAACGAATCTGATAACAAACTCCACATCCCTTGCCTACAGATTCTGCACTCATATGCAGATATCTTTTTATAGAGGTTACTCATCAGCTTGTATACACAAATCAGCTTCCATTAAAACATATCAGTATTAAACTCATATTTGTTAGCTAGCTTCCCTGTTAGCCTAACTCCTTCCTGTTGTGTCCAGTTGACAGTGTACTAGATCCAGACAACCGGCTTCATATGACTGTTGAGGAGCAGCTGAAGGAGCTGTTAGAAAAGCTGGACTTTGTCAGCTCCATGCGATGCAGTGGTGCCCGAACTCGACGCATCCGCCTGCTTCGCCGCGAGATCAACAGCATCCGCTACAGACAGGGCCAACACCCCCGCCACAGCCTCTACAATGGACACCTGAAAGAAGACGATGAGGATGACGACAAAGACGTCAAGGCAGACAGCGGCCTACTGTCTTCGGACAAAGGTGGGTGATGAAAAGCACGGACATTTCAACTGTTTGAAATTGCTAATGCATGAATTTTTTAAAAAGCCACTTTTTTCAATGAGACCAGTTGTGAACATGAGCTAATGGAACATTGTCCTCAGGTAATTGAGCCAGGGTCCCCCCCACGCACCAACCCCAACCACCCCACTGTCTCCAGTCTAGTAAGTAGGGGCCCACAGAGTCTCGTTAGCCATGGCTGCCTCACAACTCCTCTCTCCCAGTGCACTCTATGTCTGCACCTCTTCGATACATCACTCTCATGGACTCACCACTCTCCATTGGCCACGTACAGTCATGCCATATCATCCCACTTCTGACTACAAAGAGTCTCTTGCTACCGTAGAGGAGGGCAGCACAACGGCTGTGATTTGTGTCAGTTGAGTCATAAAATACTGCCATGTTACCGTGTTGCTGGTGTGCAGTTTTGAGAGCAAAGTTATTTACTCACTCGTCTTGATAAGGTCCTCCACATCTACAGAATACCTCAACTTCCTTTGGGCTGTGGTCAGACTGTTAGAGTGAAATGTAAATCATTACATTTGAAGTGAAACCATTTTCCAGTGTGAATACTACACCACCACATCACACTACATAACTAAATGGGCATTCATTTCAAAGAAGCGCTGAGTGAAATTGAATATTATATTTCTCCATCTTTCAGAAGACCTAAAATCCACTTCACCCCCGAAACTGGAACCTACAGGCCCAGCTCCTCCTCCACGACGAGGGGATGCACCTCTGGAGCCTCCCACCCTGCGGCCAATCACAGGGGTGCCCCAGTCCCCCAGCCGGCCCTACAAACGCCTAAAGCTGGATGGTGACCTCTCAGACAGCACCACAGTGAACATTAATTGCACTAAAGCACAGGAGCGTCCAGTGTCACCACCTGCCATTTTGCACAGTGAAGGACAGACAGTGGTCAACGGCCTGCCAGAGCTCAGCGCCCCCCCACAGCCCACCACCGGAGGAGTTGGACGACGAACCTCTGTGTTGTTCAAGAAGGCAAAAAATGGAGCTAAGCTGTTCAGAGAGAGAGACAATCTTTTGCTGGATGGAAAGGGGCCACAGGACAATGATGCAAGCAACATCCCTAGAGCACCCAACTCCACAGCCAGCACCCAGTCTTCCACACCTTTCTCCACTCCATTGAAAACCCCACAGAAAAGCCCAGGACCCCTCCTCCTCAATGAACAGTGGACCCCCAGTCGAGACCTGTGCTCAGATAGAGAGCTGGAGAAGACACCAACTCATACACTTGAAGGAGGTAAGAAGCTTCACTTACTTACTGATATGGGACTTTTTAGCCAGTTTCAGTTCCACACTACTCCAGCATTTTATAACCCTTTTTATAACAGTTCTACCTCGTCATCAGTCCAAGCAGAGAAATCTTCTCTTACATTTCTCTATTGCAGTTCTTTGTTCGTAGTTTTTTCTGCAACAGAGCAACCAACCGCAGAACAGCTTCCTGTTTACAACGGCACATGCATGGTCATGTGATATGTGTTTTTAGGCTGACAATTGTAACACCTTTTTGAACATATTTTCCTTCAAAATCTCATTACCACAACAGTCTGAAAACATCAACACCACTAGGAAAGCTAAATTATCATTATCATTATTTTCATACATCTGTTATCATATATCTGTCATTTGAAAACATCTACTAAAACATCAATTTATCTTTGTCAGATTATTTCATTTGGAATTACAAGATGACATACCTTCAGACAGCTGGACCCATTGGGGTGATGAGAATTTCAGCAGAAAATGCAATAAAATCCAAAAATTATTAATTCCTATGTTGAAATCACTCTTTCTGCAAGGTGGAGAACACTAATATCTTTATTATGATATTTTGTTCTATTACTAAATTACACGTTTTATATTTAAAATCATCACTGCCACAGTCATGACAATGACCCGACTGTTGTATGACATACAACTGTTCGTGACAGTTTCACACAAAATAATGTTCCATTTAGCTACAAGAGAAAAACTATTACAGTCTTCAACTTGTCATCATTTTACTATCTGCTTATCACTTTAGGTTAGCAAGCTAATACTAGTTTCTTATTTTACAACATGTCAAATTCATTTTGTGTTGCAGCCACACATCCTTTGAGCTCTTGTTCTTTTCCTTTTGTCGTGAGGAAACAAAGCATGCTTCCTGATCACAGCATTGGCCTACCTCAGTCTACCTTATCAACAAAGCAAACAATTGCCCAATTCCCTCTACACCTGCACCGCCCCAGCACAGACGGGCACTGTTCTGAGATGTCTCATTTGCTTTCAGGACTGACCAACGGCTTCAACAAGCACAAAGATGGCGGGTCCGACTCTGAGTACAGCCCTTGTCCAGTCCTCCACAAAGAAATGTAAGACTGTGTGTGTCTGTTGTCTGTGAGTGTTTGGTTATCAGAATCAGAATCAGCTTTATTGGCCAGGTATGTTGTACACGTACGAGGAATTTGACTCCGGTTAAACATTGCTCTAAAGGTACAATACAATGACAATAAAAATTTACTGCAGGGTACACATCTATTTTCAAAATTACAAATATAAATAAGAGAATATATGTGTGTGTGTATATGTGTATGTGTGTGTGTGTGTGTATATATATATATATATATATATATATAGACAAACAGCAGCGGCATTAGTATACAGTAGTGCAGTGGCTTATAGTGAAAAGGGTGCTGTGATGACTAGGAGTGTAATATGACTATTATAACAGGTTGCTCCATGTACATGAGGTACATTATATTTACATGTGTAGAACTGTGTATGTAACCAATGGAGATGAGGGATTGACCTGACATCATGTGACTGATAAAAAATATTGGTTCTATGAAGACCGGTGAAAAGGTTTGACCATTGGATAGTCTGATGTTTAAGAGTTACAATACCGGAGAGGGAGAGCAGGGAACTACACAAATAAATACACAATATACACAATAAATTGTAATCATTGACAGTACATTGACAAATAAAACGTGCTGTCTTTCAGCAGCTCGCTACCCAAACGAAGCCTCGGGAAACCAGCTCTTTCCAAAGTTCCCTTCCTTGAGATAATCAACGGAGACTCAGATTACACTGGTATGTTTTTTTTTTTGTTCTTCTGAATTTAAATTTAAAAGACATTCTGCACTGTACCATTTCACATAATCCTATTTTCCCTCTCTTTAGCTCACAAATTAGCCTTAAGTGACACAAATTTTGTGTCAGAAAATATAACAATCTTAACCTTTAGGGCTGGGCAATTAATGAAATTTTATTTTCTTCGTGGTCTACAATTTTGGCTCCCAACAATTATTAAAAACAAGATAATGGAAATAAAATTATTATTGTCCCATTTTCCGTTTCACAATGATGCTCTCGTTTTGTCTCCAATCCAGCACACCCCTTTCCTTTACAGCGGGCACTGTACTAATATTGCAAATACTGTGCAAGATTTGTCACACATGGTGTCTGCACCATGACCAATTGTTATGTAATTTTAATGTCTGAAATTCAATCACAAAGTGGTCTATGACCAAACCAGGAACAAAAGACAGAAAAGTAAAGCTCCCTCCACTTCTTCCATTGCAACACTTAAATTTAAGTTGGGTTTTCTTTTTAAAAGTTCAACAAATACATGAGTAATTGTGTTAAATTATCATGATCTCAATCAATGATTTTTGCCATAATCGAGCAGCCCTACTACCCTCAATGGGAATATGTATGCATGACTGTCATTGTCACGCCCCGTGCACGCCGGTAGGCCTGGATCCCCTTTCCGGACCTCAATCAGTCTCACGCCACGGTTGAGACCCACCTGCCATCAAGCACTCATCACTGTGTCTGTATTTAACCCTGTTGTCTGTCTGTTTTCCGTTGCCAGTTCGTTCTCGTTATCCCATGTCTGTGTTGGTCTCTGTCCTGTCTGCGTTCTGGTTTTGGTTCTCGCCCTCTGCCTCTCCCTGACTGTACCGCTGTCTGATTGCCTGCCTGTGTACCGAACCCTTGCTTGACGAACATTAAGAAACCCTCTTTGAACTTAACTGTTGTCTCCGGATCGTGCGTTTGGGTCCTGCCTCAGTGCCTTGCCCTTGACCGGCGTGACAGTCATGTTCATTTCCTTCTTATTTCTAAAATGATGTCGCTGCCTGCTGCTGTTTTGCAGGCAACTGCAGCCAAACATCCGAGGATGAGACAGAGCTGGAGCCTCTAGAACTGGTGTGGGCCAAGTGTAGAGGATATCCCTCCTATCCTGCTCTGGTAAGCCCTTATCCAACTTAATATTACAGAAGACCTTTCAATTATGAGCTGTCAACAGATTGTGAAGTGTTTAAATCACATTTTGAGAAATTGAAATAAGTGAGTTTGACAGTGATATAACCAAATCTAGAAGAAATCGGGAGTCCCCTGGGACCACAGAACAGCTGTGTGTAGTGCTGGAAGCACACCTGGATTCCCTGTTAGATTAGATTGTGTGTTGATTCCAGGTCATCGACCCAAATATGCCCGAGGAGGGTCTGCTGCACAATGGGGTGCCCATCCCTGTCCCACCCAAAGAGGTCCTCTCTCTGGGGGAGCAGAGGCAGGAGGAGACCAACGAAAGGCTCTACCTGGTGCTCTTCTTTGACAACAAGCGGACATGGTGAGGGTCAAACAGACATGCCTGATGTATTTAACTAAAACACCTGCTCAACAGCAGGAGGAGCTGCTGTTGAGCAGGTGTTTTAGTTAAATACACTATATAGGTCCAAATCAAACAAATAGTGAAGTGAATATGGTCATCGTCACTCTGTGTCTTTGGTACTGCAGGCAGTGGCTCCCACGTGACAAAGTGACACCCTTAGGTGTGGACGACACAGCGGACAAGCTGCGCATAATGGAGGGCCGCAAGTCCAGCATTCGCAAGTCTGTCCAGGTGGCGTACGACCGTGCTATGATCCACCAGAGCCGAGTCAGCCACAGCCATGGCTTTGTTGCCTCCAACTACTTATAGAGGGCAGCGGTACGCCCTGTGTGCACCCACAGTCAGCCACTATGCATTTCTGTTTGGTCTTAAAGCAGCGTGTGGGCCGAATTTGTATTCACACTGTGGTCTGAGGAGGTTGCTATGGCAACACAGAGTGTGGGACTGAAGATCATTACCAAACCACTAGAGTCTGACTCACAGAGCAGTGGTGTTTGCCTTCTGTCATGGATGTGAATGAAGTTACCTTTGGGTCCCATGGTGCTGGTCTCATTTCCTGTTCAGGGGTATATGGAGGGATCTGCTTACGACACCTGGATGTGGTCAAGCTGTGTGTCCGGAACAAATGTAATAGAATTTCCATTTATTTTGTAATATGCTACTGCCAAGGAATCGAATAGTCAAATAAGAGATTTGACATATTTATATGAAACTAAAAAGATGTATGAATGGATCACTGCCATCTTTTATACAATAGCATTTTACATTTTACTCTTTTACAAAGACACTTGTATAATATAAAGGCACACTTTTTGTACATATGTATGTGTGTATTATCAAATATAATTTAATGTTGCTGTTTTTAAAATGCGTATTTCAATCAGCCCACAAGGGGCAAAGCAAGGCTGTGTATATACGTGGAGATAAAATAATTCCTAACTTGCTGCAGTGTACTCTGATGATGTAATTTCATTGTGGTGTGTGTGTGCATGTACATTCTGAGCATACAACACAATGAGCCATTATTCTTTATATTTGAATTCTTTTTGATACAGCAAGAAATAATTTATTTATGGAAGACAGAACTATAGAAATAAAGCTATATTGGTTAATGTTGGGAGTTAAATCTTATTTAAAACATTCAGCCAACATTTTAACAAATGGGTTCACCATGGATGGTTTGATATTGATGATCCTACTTAAGACAACTGCCATCATTCACTGTTGACCCCCAGAAGATTCTATTTATTGTGGAGCATTTTATCACATAGAAAAATACACATCTATAAGCTTGTACTACCTGCATATTTTACCTGCTCACCAAATTTTGTCTGAATTCGTATTTCTTCATTTTGGGAAATAAATGATCTATTAAAAACCCCTTTGGATACTTAACTGCAGTTTTGTGGGTTTTTTCCTTTTTAAACCAAAGGTGAGATCCACTCTCAATTAAGTTGAATTTAATAATAATCACTAAGAAGCCATTTACAAGCTCAAAATCTGGCATGGCCAAAGTGATGTCCATTTAATTTCAGTCAGAAAATTCTCTTTTCCAATGATGAACTCCAGCTAACACAGTCTGCATTTTTCTTACTTAGCATAGTGAAAAGTACTGCAAGTGACAACAGTTATAAAAAAGGCCTATAAAATATCTTCTGTCCAAACAAACTGAAGCAGTCCACAAACACATTTCAGTTCCATCATGTGCTAAAGTTCAAAATTTACTGTGAACTGAAGTAAAGTAAAATGATTTGTGTGTCTCGGCTCATACAGAACTGCCTAGTCATTAATTCAAACATGATAATCCCCAGAGATGATAAATGGTGGCTTTCACCATTTCCGGCATGTCCCCCTCATCAGTGAACAGGCTGCTCTCTGGTCAGGAGGAGGTAGTTGTGATGGAGGGTCCGTAGCTCTGTCAGTCTGCCCAGCAGGCGGCCAAACCGCTGCGGCCCACCTCGTGCAGCTCCACCCTGAGCTCCACACACCCTGGACAGCAGGTCTAAGACCAGTTCCTGCATTTTGTCAGCACAGCTGGCAGCCTGCAGGGACACACGGTCTACAGGACAGGGACACAACACCATAACACAGATGAGATCTGTTTCATTGTGTTTATATGGAAGCATGGACTAACACATTCAAGTTGTTAAACACCAACTGTATGGAAAAAGTCAATTTTGATAAGGTCTATAGTCAGTCCCTTTGAGACAGACTGAGTGAATCATTCAGAGGCGTCATTTTACTATCACAACCTGCTGAAGAGTTAATGATTAGTTACAGTTGAATAAAGCACTGACATGTCTTGACTTGACAGCTGACTGGATTATTTCAGACTAAACATCCCCAAAATAGTGAGCACAGACTCCTGGTCTGACCTGAGCAGAGTAGAGCTGTAGCAGTGAGCAGGGTGTATTCAGCCTCCGTCACCCGCAGCGTTGCCATGCTGTGGAAGAAGTTGAGCACCAGCCCGAAGAGGTCCTCGCTGCTGCCTTTTCACACCAGCAAATAATAATTGTTCATTTTTATGTGAAATATCCTGACATATTTTTTTCACAGTGGTTAAGATCTTAGATATTTTCAGAGAGTACATGTCTGGAGTCACCTGAGTTGACAAACATCCTACTGTGGATGGTTTCCTTTGACTCGACATTTCTCAGCCAGTTGTGTGATGACATGCTGAAAAGCTGCAGGGCTGATGACAGTGAAAAATAAATGATTTTTTAAACAAAACATCAGAGCAGACCTGCTTCGCACTGACTCACATACTGTACATTTAAGTATGAGTCATACAAGCCTGTCCATTGGTTTACTCACCTGGACTCGGGCTTGTTGGGTTGTGTGAGAACTGCTGAGCTGAGAGCAGGAACATAACCTCCAGTGAAGAGACAGACAAGAGAGAGCTCTGGTCTGGAAAATCCAGGAGGTCAAAACCTGCAAGGGGAATATCGTTATTTGTTTTTTCAGGAGTGAAATGTTGAATAAATTGCAGAAAGTTCTACTTGTATGTTTTTACTCCCTTGTACGCATTATCATTCACTAAACACAAACCACTGTGATGATGGGTAACAGTACGTACATCTATACCTCTACATCTATCACCAGCCTAAGCGAGAGAGCCTAAGCCTAAGTGAGTCCTTAACTTGTAGTTGTTTTTATTATAATCAAGCAAAAATTGCCATTTGTGTATTTGGAAACCAAATACAAAACTTCACAAGGGCAGCGCTCCAATAGGCGTCTCCTTGGAAGTCTTTTTTATATGGTATTATCATGTGCCTATCACCATAGCATATCAGTCCATATGGAATTAACCATTGTAATGGCATGACACAAAAAACAACTAAAATTACCCATTTATTGTTTCCAATGACCAAATATCTCACCAGTTTTTGCTCTTTTCAGTACCCAGAAATATTGCCAAAATTTCCAAATTTAAAAGATATGTCTGGTGATAGTCTGGAAATCCCATGAAAAGATCAAACCAACAATGAATTGATCTTACTGACAAATATTGCCTGTGTTGCCTGTTACTTAGTCCACTCTACCATACACATCCATTGTTGAAAAACCATGAAAACACATCACTGGTCACCATGTTGCACTGGGTGACATGTTCTGTGACTTTCATAGCAACTGTTTTTTATTTTGCACCAACCCAGCACACACTGTCCTAGGGCTATAAATAGGGCACCAGATAAATACTGTCTCCAACAAATGCGCTATTTAGTCTTGTTAGAAAAACATTTGCTAAAAATACAGTGCCCTGCTAGGAAATGATTGGAAATGAGAGTTGCAGGAACTTGATATTATCTTGGGGTTGATTAATTACTGATTTTAGAATCCTAATGCAGAGCATTTTTTAGAAGTCACTGGTCATTTTTGACATTATCAGTGAAACAGACTACAGCCATGGCAGTGGCTCTGTACTTAGGACAGGGGTGCTTTGAGCTGAATGCAAATGCTAGCATGGCAACATCCTCACAATGCTAATATGATGATGTTTATCAATTATAGTGTTTACTATGTTGACTGTGTTAGGGATGCTTACATTCAGTAATTAGCACTAAACACAGTACAGCTGAGGCGAGGATTGTACAAACGTCTGACCTGATTGGGGGGGGATAGATGAAAACTCAGAGGATCCCCAAAGTATTACAATTCATTCTAAGGGGATCACAAATGTATGTACCAAATATCATGGCAATCCATCTAATAGTTGTTGAGATATTTCAGTCTGGACCAAAGTGGTGGACCAAACAGACCGGCATTGCCATCCCTAGAGCCACACACAGGGCATGGCTAAAAACAGTGCTTGGCTTCACTTATAAGGGCCTCTTCATGTCATCATACTGTAGGAGAGCGCCACAGAGCAACAGATAAGCACCTCACCTCTCTATAATGACACATTTCATTGTAATTTGATCATATTTCCCTTTATTAGATTCTGCATTTCTTTCAAGTGAACACAGCAGAAAGCAGATTATAGATTCTGAGGGTATACATTCCTGTCCATCTTACCTGGCACTGTCCTGGCAAACTGTAGCAGTCTTTGCATTTGGGGTGATACAACATCAGAAAAGCCCTCTGCTACTTCTGTATATGGCCACTCAAACAACTGAGCAGAAGCAGACAAGAAACCATCAGGGCAACATGAAAAATGTAAGTGGTTTGAAAGTACAACTATTGTATCCACACAGCGACCTACCCTGCAATGGCTGCTGTCCTGTGCTCTGTACAGGCGATGGGCCTCCACCATCCTGTCCACAATGTACATCTGTTCTTGGGTTAAACTAGCAGATGAAGCCTGGTGCAGATGGAAGTTCGCAAAACACAAGGTTAAACCAGTATCAAGATTATGATATAATTTCCCTATGTTAAACTACAAGATAGAAAGTGCATTAACATAAAAGACCTTTTTCATTTGTTGTCAGCTAAATCGTCTATATATAATAATAATAATAATAATAATAATATAATAATAATAAGTACAGCTGAGGCTGAGACAGTTCACAAAAAAACTAAAATGTCAACCTCATGTTGGTGCCAGAGGAAAAGTCAGGGGATCATCAAAGTCAGTAGGATTCATCCTCTGGGGACCATGAATATCTGAACAAAACTTTGTGGTGACTTAGTCAGTCCTGCTTTCTAGTACCTGTCCAGGTAGCCTGCTGGTAGAGCTGACCCGCTTGCTGTCTGTGTTTTCCTCTTCTTCATGTCTTCTACCTTTACCTCCTTTCCTTAGTCGTTTGGACTGGCACTGCACCTCCGTCAAAAGGCCTAAGAAAAAAAAAAGCATCTTCAGACTCACATCAAACCAGCCAAATCTGTTAAATGCATATTATTTTAGGATGTATTAAGTACTCTCATCCATCATTTTCTTTTATTAACATTTAATTTCACTATAATAAAAGGTTGCTTACACTCAGCTAGCATTCCCACAGCATGGCACTTCCTCAGCCGGCAGTCTTGGCACTTCCTCCTCATGTACATGTCCATTTCACAGCCACCGCCACTCTTACAGTGGTACACAGCCTTTTTAGTCACACTACGCCTAAAGAAACCTACAGCATCCAGGTAAAGAAGGGGAGAGATGGATCAGGTGAGGCTGATACTAAATCTTTTTGGAGCATTGGAGAAAGGAATAAAAAGATAGCATGCAAGAGTGAAAAGTGAGAAATACCTTTGCATCCCTCACAGGTTAGAGCATTGTAGTGATACCCTGATGCTTTATCTCCACACACCACACACAGCTCGTCCTGACCTCTGCTCTTCCCTCCCGATCCCACCCGTGTCCTCCGCCCCAGAGGCAGTCCTAGCGCTCCGAGCCCCTGAGCCAGGCCCCCACAGTGGGGCTCGGGGCTGGGATCACAGGGGGCTTCCAGGCAATGAGGGCTGTAGTGGTACAGAGGATGGCAGGGCTGCGAGGAAGAGGAAGAGGACGAGGGAGAGGAGGTGGAGGAGGGCGGAGAGCCATAGAGGGAGAAGGGCAGGCTGGCAGTGCTGTACTGTTGTTGGCTGTAAGGGAGCAGCTGGAGGTCAGGGTCCTGCAGAGGGTAGCCCAGAGGGTCAGAAAGCATATCTGAAATGGAATAAGATGGATGTCCAGGGTCAAAAGCTTTACTAATTGTTTTGTAGGTCAGAAAGAAGTTTAAATACTAATGAGTGAACTGTGTACACCTGCAGACATAGACAACTTCAATGTGGCTTTTGCAATTTGTATTCACATTTCTTTACAATCTTTCCAGGAAAACAAAACGGACAAAAAAGGATGCAAGCAAGATTATTTAAGCACTTAGACCTGACATTTAAAGACCACATGAAAAGGAAACTTGAACTTACAAAAACTGTTAACTTCTTGGGAAACTGCTGCTTCCTGGGAAATACTGCAGCACCAGTGAGGACTGGTGCTGCCTTCCTGCCCATTCTATCACATCAAACTGCCTCTGTGTCTGTAACTGACATTCCATTGGTTTACGATAAGGCTGGTGATATTCTATATTTTTCTTACTGTCAACAAACCTCATGAAAAAATCAACAATGGTCAGGGACAGGTCAGGATAGATGCACAACCGGGGGCAACTTAGGGGTTCAGTGTCTTGCCCAGGGACAGTTCGACATGTGGATGGGAGGAGCTGGAATCGGAACACCAACCTCAGGGATGACAATAGCTCTAATTCCAGAACCACCTGGCCGGGAGCGAATTCGATTCAAACCACCATCCCCAGGGTTGAAGCTCAACAGCTTAACCCCCCTGGACAAGGTGTGAGCGCTGGATAGCAAAGTGTCATGACACCCAGGCCCCACAGCAGCCTTCACAAGCCCAAAATAGGTGCTGAAACACGGATATATGACAAGCATTTTATGCATAGGCCTATAGTGGGGGAAACTAAAAATGACAAATTTTACTATTTTTCTCAAGAATGAAACCCTAACATTACAGAATATGTGATTATATTATGGAATGGCAATAAGATTTGAATGGGACCTAATGGGCCATTTTTCTCCTCAAGTGACTCAAGAGGGTAGTACATTTTAAATCTGATGCTAAAGAAAAACTAATAATGCAACAAAGTCAATATTTTGGCTAATCTTTGACATATCCAAGACTGATAAAAAGAAAGGTCCCCCAGCCCTCCAACATTTGTTATATGGAAAATAACTCATTTTTGTGCGATTTTTCCATGAAAAAATTAGCATCGTGTAATCATTTGCACTAGTATACCAGTTTTGAGTCTTATTGAGTATTGAGGTATTGAGCTTATTTGGGATATGATGAACATGAGAAACCTGGTAGTTAATTTTCCTGTATACATGATTCTAACAGTAGTAGTAGTATCCAGGTTAAGGTTTATGATCATCTGCTGTGTCTTCTCACCATCTCAGACACTATGTTCTGTACCAACATCACATCTTCAGAAATCTAGATAAGGTGTTCACATGCCAAAATATCCTGGTTTCTATGAGAGTACTTCAGGTCAGGATAAGGTCTTATCTAGGTTTCTGAAACCAGGATAAGATGTTTACATGCGTAACACATAATCAGGATACTCCAAATACCAGATCATAAAGAGGATACTACTTTGCATGCCGATGTCAAGAGGGCTGATCTGTCACTACGTTGTGCGCCACCCTGACGTCCAGCAGATATCCTTCCCAAAAACGCGATCAAATCAGTACAAACAAACAGTAAAAATGTTTCATAGAAAAATATCTTAACAAAGAAACCTCAATAAACACTGAACAACAACTGCATTAGTAAGACCAGAAACGTGAATGAAGATTCAAAGCAAAACTATTACGCTGTTGCATGTTATTCGAAGAACGTCATGGGAATTTAATCTTATGTGATTGTGTGACTTCACTGTTTTATGCCTCTTGGGGGATACAATAAAAAGCTGAGAGTGAGACCTTGTGAACTTGTTCAGGCTGCTGAAACAGGATGCAGCTGAGAGCTCCCTGTGCCATTTATGATTTTTTGATTTTCTTTTCTGGATGCTTTACTCAGTCTGTAATGGCCATTTAGTGTTGTGATGGACTGAAACGTCTTTGAGCGTGAGTCAGCAGCTTGTGTTTTGCAAGTCCTGTCTCCTTTGAGAAAACATGTGTGACCCACTGGCAGTCTCCTAAAGTACAGCTGGAGCAGTACCACTGGGACTGCTGGGATCTATTATGCACTGATTAAACAGAGAGCCCACCCAAACGCCAGCATGGAGATGAGACTGACAATAATATCAATCTGATTGTTAAAAATATGTGTTCTTTCAAACTGTGGTTGAAGTGTGCCTTTACGAGACTTTTACTCCCTAGTTGGCTTAAGTGAAGATGACCCTGGTGTTGGACAAGTCAGAGGCTCCGAGGCCCAAGGGCTAAGGGCCTGTCAGAAAGAGCCTCTTGAAGTGACTGTCATGAGCTAATGAATTCTTGTTGAAGTTACATGGCTAAGATCACATTTAATTTTTTATCATGATCGTTTAATATTGTGTATATGTTCAAACAGTGTCTGGTCTGAGAGTTAAATGAGAAGATCAATACCACTCTCATGTCTGTATGCTAAATATGAATATTGTGCAGGCAGATGGTTAGCTCAGCTCAGCACAAAGACTGGAAAAATGCAAATAGCAACTCCAGGAAGTCCACCACATAGTAAAAATGTCATTTTTACATACATAGATAAAACAGACAAGATGCAATGTCTTAATTAGTGAGGTGTAGGTAGATTGTGTTACCTTTGGACAGAGCCAAAGCTAGCTGTTTCCCCCTGTGTCCTGTCTTTATGCTAAGCTAACTGTCGCCAGTCTATAGCTTAAAATGTAGTGTACTGACATGTGAGCAGTATAAATCTTTAGGTTAGTATTTATTGGATAGCAGATCTGCTCTGCTAGGTAGGAAGGGGGCCTTTTACTGTACATGTGGTGAGGGCTGGTACTCAATACTTTGCCACTGTGACTTTTTATTAGTCATCAGTCTTCAACCTCGACTAACTGAACATTGATGACTGATTTCATATAAGTACTTTTGGATGTTTTGATGCCAAATGCGCTCTGATCGATTAAATGTCTGCATCAACCGAATCATCACTTTAAAGGGCATTCATTAATGAAACCCCTACTCACTCCTTCCTTTTGTCTTCTGTCTCATTCTCCCTCCAGATGTTTCCTGTCTTTACCAGACTGTGGCGGCAATGGATTTGAGGGGGGTCCTTGCCTTTTTGGCATGCGACAGAGCTGTGATTCGCACTGTTTGTAAACCATTTGAATGCTGTCTAAACACTCCACAGCCTCCCTTCCATCCCACGCACACTAGGGAGCCAAACAACACCAGTAGCTCCCCCACCACCCCCGCCCCCGGCCCTATGGAGGGGGGGGTGGGGGGGTGGGGGGGGGGGGAGACAACAGGGAGATTTGTTGATGATACACGTCAGTATAAATAGATTCTCTGATGCACGCTCAGCCTCCCTGTGTGCTGTGAATGCAGCAAGCTGGCTGAACTTCCTCAAGAACTATTTTTTTTTTCATTTTATTGCATTCTCAAAGGCAGACGTTCATTCATCATCTGTGAGAGTGAATAAGCTGAGGTTGCATTGCACAGAGTGCAGCAGCATCCTCATTGTGTAACAATAAAATTTATAAATGGCCCACTTACTTGAGCGTACGTAACTACTGCTTGTGAATTCCACTTTTTGTTTGTAAGAGGAAGAATATGTTATTTCTTCTTTCACATTTTACAGTGTCACGTTAAGTTAGCACTGGACTAAATCAACAACATCAGCTGAAATATTCTGCTAATTTCTCCAAAGATGATCAATAAAAGTGTATAGAAACTTGTGTAGATAAGTGATCCAGTTAGGACTGAGATCACAGCAGTTTAAAAAGGTCTGTTCACTAGACTTCCTTTAGATTTTGTGTGACTTTAGAGGGTTGGTTCACCCAAATTGCAAAAAAAAAACAAAAGGTATCTCTTATCACTGGTGGTATCTAACCATGCAGATGGTTTGGATTTTCTCTTCCCAGGTGAAAACTGTCAACAATTTTCATGACTATGTTCTACTGAAGAAATAGTCACAATAATAACAGCCAAGTGTATGTTCTGTGGATTACCCAGAATTACAGCAACACTGATTGTAGAAGAGATGGTTGCTTTTTACAGATGCAATATGTCAAAGCTGAGACCACCACAAAGGAAGTTTATACCGTTCATTGTACTGGGGTGGCTGATAAGTCTTTGAAGTGAATATTTAAAAAAAAAAAAACAAGGACAAATTAAAACAAAACTATCCTGAACCTACCCTTTACAACAGAAAACAAAGTATAGTATCTTGCTGTTACAGATAAGAAATATCTACCTGCCAGTGAAACCAATAAGGTTACACAGCATAATTTCAATTCAGTTTCCACTGACTGATAACACTGAAAGTGCTTTGCAAATAAAATGTCTCCACACATTCAAATCATATAAGACATGAACACATTCAACCCTTGGTTTAAATGTAAGAGAAGACATCATAAGCATCATACATTCTCAAATTAGTCCTTCTGTGTTTTATCATTATTATTATTCTAAGAATGATCATACATCACGCAACTTATTTTACAGAAGCAAAAGATGAAGCAGAAGGAGAAGAGAAAGTAAAAGATAAAAAATAGTGACACAAAAAAGTGGAAGAAGGAGCAGAAGGGAAAGACGCAGAACCAGAAGTCTCACTGTGGACTCACCGTAGTACTGGAGCTGTTCTGTGGAGCAGTAACCATCCGAGGCGGCGAGAAAGCCCCCTGCTGAAAAGCTCATCTCCAACTCAGTCCACTCTCTCATCTGGACAGAAGATCCTCTCTTTAGCTAGTAATACAGGATCTATCTTCACACACATGCAAAGACATAAACACACACACAGACTGACAATTACTTAGAGGATTCACACAGATATGAAGGATCTGGGAATTATGGAGACATTCCTCAATCCCCAGGATGCGTCCAGATTTCTAAACTGTCCAGGCTGATATCCCAGCCTATTTTTAAAAAGCAGAGAGGAAGAGCGCAGCTGAGGCTCTTGGTCTGTGGTGGATGATGTGCTGGAGGAGGTCTTAACTGTCCCCGGGGGGATAGACAAAAGGGAAAGTGGGGACACCCAGAAAGAACAGGGATGTGACTGTGGTCCAAACAGCTGGACCTGGCCGGGACTTCACAGTTTGGAAGACAGTGGGATGGATGTATGGATGGATGGATAGATGGAGGGAAAGACAGATGCCCTCATGGGCAGAGTGAGGGACACTCAACACTCATGGTGTGTGTGCTGAGGTTTGGCCTGAATGGATGTATCCCAGAGTGCAACAGGGCTGGGCAAAGAAAACATTTACTACTCAATTTAATCTGGTGAGCCAAATAAAAGAGTCCCCATCATTAAATCAATTGTTAAAAGTTTTTTTTCATAGACTAAATGTTGCAGCTTTTTGCAGGTTCAATCCATATGAAACAACCCCTACTACTCACACTGAACTATTCACTATACTTAATATGTGTATGTGCTGTGTGTCTGTCCATGTTTGTCCTCCAAGCCCTGAGAGTGTGTTTACTCTGCCTTTTGTTTGTGCTGCAGTTAATATTGGACAGTAGTTAGATTTAAGTGGCATGAGGACCTCCGCCTCCCCCACAGACAGTTAACAGGCCAGGGCAAAGCGAAAGGAGTCAAGTCCTGAACCATCCAGAGGAGACAAAGGAGTGACCTCTGCACTGGCCTGTATTATCTCTGAGCAAGGCTATTTGACATGCACCATGCTTACCGAGGATTTACAGCGTCCTCCCACACGCATATCATCCCTTTCACTGGCTCATTATGGGAACCAGGACTGACTGGTGGATAGCAGATGGTTAGAGTAGAGCCAATCGTGCTCACTGAAGCTATAGCCTTCACTATAGGGGTCATGATCGATCTCAGTGACGAATGACATAGGAATTCTGTTGCTAGCTACACGGTGTCTTTACGTCCAAAGAGTGAATTGCAGCACATGTTATCACAGTGCATGATAACAACACTGCTTCAAGATGAAAAACTATGAGATAAAATCAATAAAAAACATCAAATAAAACATATCCTACATGTCTAAAATTTACAATAACTTATGCTGAAATATAGGACCACACAAACCTCTTAGACTATGTGAGTACTATCAGTGATCCCTGTGTGAGATTATATTATATACATTAATTAATTAATTCACTATACCGCTTAACCCGAAGGGTCGCGGGGGGAGGGGCTGGAGCCAATCCCAGCTGACATTGGGTAAAAGGCAGGGGGACACCCTGGACTGGTCGCCAGTCAATCACAGGGCAGACAAACAGACATTAACATTCACACACCGATGGGGACGCAGTTGCCATGCTGGCCTCCACCAGGGGCAACTTGGGGTTTAGTGTCTTGCCCAGGGGCACTTCAACATGTGGACAGCAGGAGCTGGAATCAAACCACCAACCCTGGGGTTAATGGACGACCACGCTACCCTCTCAGCCACAGCCGCTGTATTATATACAGTATAGTGAATTATTTTCTGAAGTCTATTGCTGTATATACAAAACCTATTGCTGTCCTAGAAGATAGAATTCTCCCATGCTTTTCCTTTTTCGTCCATCTTTTTTTCTATAGCGAAAACAATCACAATGCTATAATGCTATTGTTTAGCCGGAAATTCTTTTACCATGTTCACCAAGATCTTAGTTTAGCGTGTTATTAGTATTGAACACAAAGTGAACTGAAGCTGATAGGAACTTGACCTAATGGTGGCGCTAATGAAAACATCACCAAAGTCAGTTGGATTTATGCTGCTAGCATGGCTAACAAATTAACAAATGAGGTAACAATCACTTTATTCTAATTGAAACCAACTTTCAATCATTCTCTTGATATTGCTAGAATAATCTGTTTTTGCCCTGCTTCAATGTGTTGACCTTTGTTTCTAGAACGTTCCTAGATTAAGTGAACTTTTATAGTTAAATTACCTCACCTCAGAGGATTATAGCTCAAATTATGGAAAAGGAAATCAGACAACTGGTGACAAAGCAATGAAGCTACAAACGGACACCTGACACTTGTCGCTGCATGATGCGCTACAAATCAAAGTTGAGCAGCCTTAACTTTTCGTTCCATCTAGAAAATGGAAGAAAAACATGTTCTTGCCATTAGCCAGTTTCAGTGCTATTTAAGTCTAGCCCTAATGTCCATGCGACACTAACAAAAGAAATGCAGCTTGGCAGAGGGTGGCATCTGCTACGGGAGTACCAGGTAAGTAACAAACATTTTTAAACACACTATGGCTAGCTGTGGTACTGTGAGATTTTGCTAAATTAGCTGACACTATGCTAGCTGTCTGTGTATTACGGTGCACACCGATGCAATGGGTGTGGCAAAATGTGATGCGAAAATGAAGCTCAGACATTGATCGAAAGCAGATATTGGATATCACAGTATGGCATCACTATGTCAACAAGTGCTTGAGCAAGACCTCAACAGTTTTGTAGCTTTATCACTTGTAATGTGACCATACAATAAGAATTAACTTCATCAACAGTTCTTTAATGTCCATGCGCTGAATTAATAGAATATAATCTGTGTAAAATGTAATGTATCATAAACAAATGCCTCCATAATATAGATTGATGGTGGTTTCTGGAATGGCACTAACCCTTTGCTAAACCAGAGGTGGTCTGTTGTTATTTCTCAGTTAACAGCAGTGTGTCACGTCCCAAAATACGTGGGAAGACAAGCTGAAAGTGTTTCTGACCTCTGAGGAATGGATGGAGATTAGAGAGCAGGCAGCAGTGCTGAGAGTGACTCTAAACGATGGGGACAATATCTGAGAGTGTGCAAATGTCACCATGGATCTTCTGGAGGTGTCACACTGTTGGACACAGGCCTGACTATGAGGGCTCCCCCCATGGGAGATGAGTATCATGGAAGGAGAGGAGGGGGAAGGAGGGGAAAGACTTTTAGGACACCAAGATTCCTGAAAATGTGTGTAAAGAAATGTGGTAAGACACAAACACCAGAGAGATAGGGGAAAGTCTAGCATTTCCACGTAACACGAATGTAAATAAACCAAATGAAAAAAAGCAGTTAAGGCAACTTTTCCTCTATGGTTCAGACAAAAGAAAAACTGATGGCATGTATAAACCCCTAAACACATTAGTCCACAATCACTCACAGTACATGCCTGGAGATTAATTCAGCACATCATAAATCCCATTCAGGACGTCCTCTCCTTGTTGCCAGCTCCTCTCTTTATCAGAGAGCTGCTGGCTGGTAGCTGCAGTTAGATAATGGCCTGTACTGATTACTGATCCTCACAGGAAACTGACTACATTACATTACAGTGCCCTCACTATTCATGAGTAAAGTCCATAGCTTATGTTTGAGCATGTGTGAGTGTTTGGGGTTGGGAGGTACTTGGCTATCATGAGAAGGAATGTAAATTGTGAAATGGTAGTTATGTCTACATAAAGCATTTGATTTTAACCATTTCCTCCAATCTGTAGAGGTTAATGAATCTGGACATTCAAACTGCATTTCTTGCTCATTTTCTTTGATGTCTTGATATACAGGTTATGTGTGCTGGATGTGATCAAATACATTGAATTCCCTAACCTACTTAAAGCAGCATGTACAATCTGGCCATCATAATATCTCAGCTGGTGTGAATTACATTGAAAACCTGTGGCTATGGGTGACCATTCCTTGCTGAATGTACAGCATTATGCAACAGAAGAAGCACAAGGATTCTTCTCACCCAGCTAAGCATCTTTTTGAATTTATTACAGCTTTTAAAGACCTATACTGTGCTAATAGCATCTGTACTGGATCAAAACATTTATTTATGCACAAAACCTTTAAGATGGTCATTTTTTAACATGTTATGCCTTCCTCTTGGTCATATTATGTCTTTAGGATTCTTGTTTTACATGAGCTCGCCAAAACAAATTCCAGTCAGCTATGTTGAAATGGCAATAAAGTGTAGTTTGAATTCTGAAGAGAGCCCAACCTAAAACAATGCTGAAGTACAATGACAAAATGTAATGGTAAATATCCCTTCTTTTTAACATGTAGACTGATTCAAAACGTAGGGCAGGAACATGCTGATGGTCATATCAAAGATCACAAATCAACACTATCCTGGCTTATGAACAAGCCTGTTTATGTTGCCGTTGTGTTAATTAGGAGCAGAGGTTGTGGACTCACCGCTGATGGTGGGAGCTTTCCTGCTGCACCAAGTGTCCCAAGCGTCCTCTCGCTTTGTCCAGCTATCTCAGTTTTGTAATGGTGGCTCCAGTCCAGCCTCCATCCTCACTCACACTCACATACACACAGAGTAAACAGAACCTTCTAAATGAGACAGTTGCTCCTGATGCCTGTCTGAGCTGGATATGCAGAAACCTGACCAAATATCTTCTTTTCCTGTAAATGTTCTCTTGCAAGACAAAAGCCTATCAGTGGTGAAAAAAAAGGTATTCAGACATTTTATGGAGAAGAATTCAGAAAACATGAAAAAACGAAGCTGGGGAACTAAAGCGCTTGAAGGTAACATGCGTCTCCATCTGGGAAATTGAAAATATCACAAATTTGACAAAAATTCCCACCAGGGGCCTTTTGGTTGCACTGGCGATTTGAACCGGCAACCTCTAAGTCACAAAGGACCCCCCCCTTCCTTCCTGCTCTGCTTGCAGGAACTGGGATCATCTCATTAAGAAATTCCCAGTATAAAGTGTTTATAAACAGCTTCTTGTTCATCCCCTGTGATGGATGGATGCTCCCTATCACTGGCTCTTCCTGCTAACTCCCCAACCCGTTTAACAATCTCTCTGCCACTGTTTCACAACCACACACCCTCCCGCCCCCCAAATATACACACACACAAACTGAACCCGTAACATTTTCTGTCCTGGCCTTGCTTCCTCAGTGGATGGTTTAATAGTGAGGGAGAGTGTGTGTGTGTTATAAGGAAGGAGGGAGCAACCGAGAGGCCAGTGCGATTCTACTAATGAAGGAAAAACACCACGGCTGTCAAAGGCCTTCCAGGAGTAGGTCAAACACAGTCGCCAGTGAAGTCAAAGGATCAACGGTCAACATCAAGGCCAAGGGCATGCCTTGACCTCTGCTGGGCTGAAAAAAGTGGGCGTTGAGTAAACTGCAGGGGAGGAGGAACTCCTCTTGAGGTTTTCCTCAGAAGAGGAACAGGTAGAATAAATCTTTAACACCATTATGAAAGGAAATGGAACAATCCTAATTAATTCAATCAACACTTCACCCAGAATTAAAGTAACGTAGAAAAGTGTTCATTTTATTATCTTTACAGCACACTGACCCACTGAACATATTTAATATTTCTTAAAGTACAAAAAAAAAAAGATGTGAAAAACAGTGAGAATAAAAAAATCAAAGTGTGTAAATTAAACATGGTAGTGAAAATCAGTGTACAGTGATGTGACCTATCACTAGTGCAAACAAACATGTCCAAATGTCTGTGTTTGAAAAAGTAAAATACAATTGTGTGACTACAATTAAAAATATATCTAAAATGCAAAAAAACAAACAAAAAGAAACCCCATAAATGCTCAGAGGTTTTCTTTTTAAAAAATTATGACACTTACTGTGAACATCAATTAAAAATTGACTAAAGACAATTTACACTTACAAAACATTCCTTCTTTTCCAACCAGACACATCACTGAAGCCCGAAAACCTAAAAGATTAAAGTTACAAGAGCCAATTCCAAAAACACTGTAAACAATATCAGACAGGGCTTCATTCATAAGGACATAACTGTCAAAGTGTTTGGCAACTTAAAAATGCCGAAACAACGTAAGAGTCTAATGTCAAACTGAAAAAAGTTCAGGTTGGCAGGAGGCGTTAGCGTCCATGTCGACATCTGAAACCCTCAATTGTCCCTTTAAAAATGCGACCATTAAGAGCAGTGTAAATCACATCACTGCAGCTGCACCCAAGTGAAGAAACTCATATGTCACAGTACCTTTGCAGATAAACACATGGTACACATTGGAAAGAAAAAAAAAGCATAATAAATACAACTCTAAATTAGATTAAAATGTACAATCTGTTCATCCTGATTTTGTTGGAAATGTGATATTGAGGGCGAGTGTCCCACCAGTACACTCTTGGTTTGTCGGTTTAGCTCCCGATCAGAGGCGTTATCTCATCGCAGTCGATGGCCACCTCCATCGCCGACTTGCGGTATATGAAGAACTGGATGGAGATCTGAACCATGGCGTTAAGAAAATCTAAAGGAATCCTGGGAAAGGGTCTGCTTAATGCAACACCAGTTACGGTCAAGATTTCAGCTGGGAAAACTAATATGACAGAAGAGTCTTGGAATTTTTTTCCCAGTTCTGAAAAGATTTGACAACACAGTGGCACTTGCGTGGAACTTGCCGAGACCCTAATTCGTGGTATAAAGAATAATGTATCTTACGCAATACCAAACAGTAAATCCATTATATCTGCTGTACAAGATTGGATTACCAACTGGGCAAAGTGGGACTCCACAAAGTCCAAAATTCACTATGTGGCAATTCAGTTTCACTAATGAAATGAATTGCGTTGGGGAATTTTCAACACTAAAGTACATATTCAAATAAGGGATATTCTGTATTACTGCACAATCTTAACCCTTTCTTGTTAATAGAGTCCTGTATCAAAACATAATAAACACTTATTATAAAGTTGTATTTAGTCAAACTACCAAAACTAAAACACAGACAACCTGGACCCCGGTAGTATCATTCCAGCATAGCATTACTGGTTGGTCTCTGGGTATATGAGCATTCAATGAATGAAAGAAAAAGTTTGACATTTTGGGAAATTCACATATTCACTTTCTTGCTGAGAATTAGAAGGCTGCTACCACTCTCATGCTTGTGTATTAAATGTGAATGTACAACCAAGAGAATAAAGATGGGAAGTAGGGGAAACCGCTAGCCTGTTTCTGTCCAAAGGTAAAAAAGCAGCTTCAAAGCTTAATTAAAGTTAATACATTATATTGTGGTTTTACAGACAACTTTCTGGACAGGAGCTCTGACTCACCGGTGTCTCTACTGGTTGTCACAGTTAGCTTAGCTTATGCTAAGTTTATGAATCCACTACAGCTGATTGAGAAGTCTGTGGCCCAAGTGCTGACGGGGAGCAGAGGACACATTAGACCTGTTTTAAAGTCTTTACATTGGTTACCTGTCAGGTTCCTTATTGATTTCTAAAATTATTGTAATTGATTTTAAAGCATTTCATGGTCTTGCACTGGCATGTACACCGATCAGCCATGAAATTATGACCACCTGCCTAATATTGTGTAGGTTCCCCCCCAAACAGCTCTGACCCATCAAGGCATGGACTCCACTAGACCTCTGAAGGTGTGCTGTGGTATCTGGCACCAAGACGTTAGCAGTAGATCCTTACAAATTCCTGTAAGTTGCGAGGTGGGGCCTCCATGGATCGGACTTGTTTGGCCAGCACACCCCAAAGATGCTTAATTGGATTGAGATCTGGGGAATTTGGAGGCCAACACTTTGAACTCACTGTTGTGTTCCTCAAACCATTAATGAACCATTTTTGCAGTGTGGCAGGGCGCATTATCCTGCTGAAAGAGACCATAGCCATGAAATACTGTTTCCATGAAGGGGTGTACTTGGTCTGCAACAATGTCTAGGTTGGTGATACGTGTCAAAGTAACATCCCCATGAATGGCAGGACCCAAGGTTTCCAGGCATCTACCCAAAGCATCACATTGCCTCATAGTGCATCCTGGTGCCATGTCTTCCCCTCCCAACCATCCACATGATGTAAAAGAAACATGATTCATCAGACCTAGCCACCTTCTTCCATTGCTCAGTGGTCCAGTTCTAATGCTCATTGTAGGTGCTTTCGGCAGTGGACAGGGGTCAGCATGGGCACCCTGACCGGTCTGCCGCTACACAGCCCCATATGCGTTCTGTGTTCCGACACCTTTCTATCAGAAACAGCATCAACATTTTCAGCAATTTGCACTACAGAAGCTCTTCTGTTGGATCGGACCACACGGGCCAGCCTTTACGTGCATCGGGTTCTCCTTCCCTGGACCACTTTTGGTATGTACTGACCACTGCAGACTGGGAACACCCCACAAGAGCTGCAGTTTTGGAGATGCTCTGACCCAGTCATCTAGCCATCACAGTTTGGCCCTTCCTGATTCAACACATCAAGTTGGAAGACAAAATTTTCATTTGCTGCCTCATATATCCCCACTGACAGGTGCCATTGTATCGAGATAATCAGTGTTCTTCACATCGGTGTATGTCTCACATGTTTCGTTCAGTGTTTGAACCTTTGACACTATACATGTTTTATTTCCGCTTCAAAAGGATACAATGAGGTCTAAGGAGAGTGTGCCGAGGCTGCCGATGAGCCAGGGCAAGTGATGGATCAGGTAGCTGCTCTCGCTCTGGCCCTGCTCTGGGTTCTTCAGTAGGACACTCAGGCCATATGTGGTGTTTCCCAGTATGACCAGTGCAAACAGGAAGTAAGAAGCTCCCTTTGTTGACTTCCTCTTGAACTGTGAGGAGAAATTAGAGGATGGGAAGTGAGAAAAATATAAAGCTTTTTCTCTAAAGAAGAGAAGATATTTTACACAGCCAGCACGCAGTTTACAGCGAGATATGTGCAGTATATGTGTTTGATTGGAGAGGCAATGGTCTGTGCCATCGCTTACATTAGATTCACTTGCGTTTTCGCCTGCTCAGTTTTCATTTATATTGAACTTTGCTTCTTTTTTCATCATCATTCATCATCTTATGCAGATTTAAAAATACATCAGAACACAGCTTGTAATGCCTTTACAGGTTTATTGTCTATTATTATTATTATTATTATTATTATGTTACTTGTTACTCATTGGGTACCCGAAGATACCTGACTTGATATAGGACTCAATTTTCAATTTCGATGTCAAAGTACAATGCAAACCACTTATAGTGATCAAACAATTTGGGGCAGAATCATTCCTATACAAATGCTGTTTAAATAATAATAATAATGCTTGTAGTAATAAAGTAGTCAGTTTAGAGGGTTAATTTTGGGTCTTTTCATACATGACAACATATGGGGGGCAAAAAATGTATTGTACTGTAAAACTACAGTAATTCTATGTTTTTACCTGAAGTAGACTTTCATGGTGGGAAAAAGAAAGTAATTTTCACTCAGTGAAAAACAATTAATGTATCAGTTAATGTTTATCACCTACAGTGTGTATGGAATCAGATTTGTGTCAATATAGTCAAACAAAACATACTAAATAGCAAACAAATATAAGAATTTGAGAGAGAATAAAACTCACTAAAGCAAAAAACCCATAATCATACCATAGCCATGATCTCAAAATTAAAACTTATAACTTGCAAACAAAGTATTTATGTAATGGTGTAAACTACTGGTCTTTTACTTTTTTTTAACATGTCCCTTTATTTACAGCTCCCTCTGCTTCTCTCTCACTGAGCAGACTTTTGCCCTAACTGTCTCTTTGAAGTTTCGCTGCCAGCTCTCGAGTTTGCTCTGCCTGATGTTTAGTTTGCAGTTCTGACACAAACCTCTCGCACAGGTGTCCCCCCCCCCCCCCGGGGGTGTGTCCCAATTGGCTAATGAGATTGTAAGTGACAGCCCAGTGCCCCGGACATTGTTCAGCACAGAAAGCATGAGTTCTGGTTTTGGTGAACACAGACATCCTAAACAGGAGCACTGGGCATTCACTACCCACTAGCTAACTTTACTGGATTCCTACAAGATTAATAAAAGATTATTATTATTATATAATAATAATAATAATAATAATAATCTGAAAAACTGAACTGAGCACAAAGTTTGCAAGTCATAAGTTTTACTTTTGAGATCACTTTTTTCCAGTGAGTTTATCCTCTCAATTTCTTACCTTTGATTGATATTTAACACGTTTTGTTTGGTTATTTTTGTTGACACAAATCTGATTCCATACAGGGTGCAGAAAAAAGTACTAAAGAATCTACACAATCTACAATCTGTAGCAGAACCCACGTTGTCTTACTCACATTAGTGTAAATCTGTGGAAGTCTGGAAAAGAGGTAGAGCACAGATGACACTGAGCCAATGGAGAAACCAATAATCTTTTTCGGGGTAAAAGCCTGAAGCAACAGAGAGGAGACACAATGTTACACCAGTAAAAAACAAACAGACATAACCAGTTCACTTTCCTCAGGTGACTAATTAAACAAATAAACAGGACTCACCGTGATGTGGCTAACATCAGAGGTCAACAGCAAAGCACGACTTCTGAAACCAGAAGGAATCATTTCCTGTTGGGTGCCTAGCCCAGGGAGTTGGGCTAAGCTTGCGGTAAGGCCCAGGACACAGGCCACACCCATCACATGCAAAACCATCCTGGCTGAGAGAAGAGACAGAACACCACAGAAACATGAGGCATGTGATTACATCATTACAGGGTGCAGGGATTACCCCTCTTCTTCTGTCTGGACTAGTGTTGGATAATTGTTTATCAACACTGATAAGAGGAGTGATCATTAAGCAGCTATATCTAATAAAACTGATCTTAGAAATAAGCAGTGCCTCATTAGCAACTGAAGCATTAAAGGTTATGGTTACATTTGGGTATAAAATACATGTTTGAGATTATTTATTTCTATTCCATATGTTGACAAAGGTCTATGTGTAGGATAGAAAATGAGCCACTAGGTTGCAAATAAGAAACTGAAACTTACACCGCACAAAACAAGAGTTTGGTCTTTATATTGGGCATATGGAAGATTCTGTAGGAAAACAAAAAAACAAAAACACTCACGTTCAACCATTCTGTTCCTTATCTTGTAGTAAGTGTACATAGCCAGCATTACCAAGTCAGCTGCAATGTAATAAATGGCAGTATATGTCTGTATGGCAGGGAGAAAGAAAAGTCATGAAAAATGTTATTTTCTTCACACAAAGTAATTGTAATGGAATTCACTTTAAAAAGCTATATGCATCATTACTAAAAATGAGAATTAATTTGCCGCACTCTCTTTTCATTGAACAAGAAGGAAAAAAATCTTACATTTCTGGCTTTCATAACTTGTAATGAGCATTTAAAAAAATTACTTATAGCTTCAATTATAATAAAGACAACTGTTAGTTGCAGCCATGCTCTGTCATGGGAAACACCCTTACAATGAGGTAATCATTATATCACTACAAGTCACCTGTAGTGGAAGCTGGTCTGCCAAGAAGGAGCCAACCAGATTGCAGGTGTCACCTCCTAACCACAGCAGCAAAAACCAAATAGAAAGGGCGCTGTCCATATTCCCTGTTTTGCAAGAACTGTAGTACTGTCTGCAATAAGAAAAAAACAGAATTATAGATGGTGTTAATTTAATAACTTTATTTAAAGTTAAAGTTAACATAGAAGGGCATTTCGTCTGAGATGCAGATGCAGACGCTGCCACAAGCACTTACGGAAGAGAAGACATCATGAAGAAGAGGATGGACAGGAGGCCCAGGTAGATGCTGGCCATATCCCTTCCATCCTGGGCACATTCCCCAAGCCCTTCCCAAACCCATTTAGACCCATTAGGGCACAAAGAAGTGAAGTTTCCTTCAGTGGTCCATCCAAAGGCACCCCATGTGAGGACTCCGTCTGTCAACATATTCTGCTGGGAAGAAAAGTTCTCTGTAAATATCCAGTTTATTAAAAAAAAAAAAAACAACAAAAAAAAGAACAAAACACACCTGCACCTTCAGTTCGCCTTACATCGGAAGCCTGTAAACCAGGGGTCACCAACGTGGTTCTGTTCTAAAAATAGCTCACCAAAATAGCTCACCATAGCGCCACTTACAGTGAGCTGCATCTAATTTTTTGTTGTTGCTATTCTTTTTTAAAATCCCACTTGCATTGGTGTAAATTTGAAAATGACAATATTTAAAAAAAAGTTTAATATTAAATATAAATATTAAAAATTTATATTTTAATATTAAATATTAAAAAAAATGTCATATTAGATGGTGAAGGATTAGATCTGCCAAAGCAGAGAGATCGTAGAATCGTCTATAGGGCTCATTCTATATTTTGCAGTTCTGTGCTGAAGCATTGACTCATTAGCTGGCGTTAAACGCAAACCACAAGCATTTGAGCGTGTCGACGAGCCGCACGTTTTATGAGTTTTATGAATGATTGTTCATAAACACAACGGACAATGTCACGGACATCTGTGCTGCATCACGTGACGGACGGTGCTGCGCTGTCAGGCCGGTTCCCCTACAGCAGAGGAGCTCTGCTCTCTCTCTTTCTTTAGCCTGATGTTCGTTTAAAAAGAGTTAAAAACGAGAAGAATTAACCTCCATCTGAGTGCTGACCAGCTCAGCCAGAGCTGCGTGTGTGTAAGATTTGCGAGAGAGAATAAAACATCGTCGCTCGTCCCCTCAGTCTGTGATTGATGATCAGCCACATGGCTACATGACAACTACAGTAGATAAACATAATGCTTCAGATCTAGTAAAGGTTTTTGCAGAAGCTGTATTTTTCTTGGATCAACTCACTTGATGCAACTCGCTGTAATTTTTCTCTCTTCTCTGAGCTGTCACGTCTATAAACTTTATCAACCGTCTCCCGATAGGAAAGCATTATTAACTAAATAATTACTATTGGAGTAAATCTGAAAAATCAACCAGGCTGTGTTGGACATACACTCATTATTTAGGCATTGAATAAATCATATTTAATATTATATCGGGCCTCTATATAAAAGCCAATTTTCAATGAGCAGTTACTTTTTACCTAGCAAAAGATATTATTCTCTTCAAAACAGTCGAAAATGAGGGGTCCAGAACGTAAATACTTGCAGAGATTTATAGAAATAAAGTGTTGCATATGGATATTTATCTGTTTCCTACCTTGTGAAATCATTGTTGATAATTATTGTGAGTAACAGATTCATTCATTATCCATACTGCTCATCCCAAAGGGTCATGGGGGGGGCTGGATCCAATCCCAGGTAACATTGGGCGAGAGGCACGGAAACACCCTGGATGCCAGGGCAGACAAACAGACATGTAGGGGATGCACATTCACACCACATTCATACACCGATGGGACACAGCTGGCCTCCACCGGGGGCAACTCGGGGTTCAGTGTCTTGCCCAGGGCCCAGGGACACTTTGACATGCGGGCATCGAACCACCTGGGGTTAATGGACGACCGCACTATCCTCTCAGCCACAGCCGCCCCATAGCTTCACGTAGATGGATGGATGGATGAATGAATATCATTAATAAAAACATAATTAAAGGTAAATTGAGCAAATTTGTTATTTCAGAAATGTGCATCAAACTGATAGCCCTTCGCATTAATCGGTAACCAAGAAGTAGCTCTCGGTTTCAAAAAGGTTGGTGACCCCTGCTGTAAACAATGTTTACAAGGAGCTTCCACGAGAGCATAAAACTAAAATTTATCTGTACCACATGGCACAGATGTGGAGTTTCCAGAGCTTCATCACACACTCAAATCAAATATTAAAAGCATTAAAAACATCAAAAATAGCATCACGTACGGACCATAAATCCCGACATAATGCAGTTTTCTAGTTAACACGGTCCTAATAGGATCAAATGTTGTTAAACAAAACCACCTACTTCCAGACAGCAATAAGGCTTTACCTAAAATGTCCAACACGATCTCACAACAGTATGAGGTGCAAATAACACAGAATCGGCAACTTCAGTTCAGTTTCCGTTAACTTTTAACCTTAAGCAGAAAGCCAACGTCGATTATTGATCATGGCAACAGCCTGTTTAGAGTCATATGCTGCTGTTGAGACGCTGATTAGCTCAAGACAGTCATTTACAAATTGGGTAACGCTAGAAAACACACCTTTTCACACAATATACACTCAATAGAAACCAGACGATAAATAAATCAGGTTATTTGTTAGCCACTTAGCTAGAAAGGACAACTACAACTACTAGTTATTACTACCAGCTGGATCCCGTCTGTGGCTTGTTAGCCACTTAGCTAGAAAGGACAACTACAACTACTAGTCATTACTACCAGCTGGCTTTTAAATCGAAAACGTCTACAAACTACCCTACTCGAAGTGAATAAAGCAAATTGATCCTGCCTGTGTGGCCGCTGACATGCCGACAAAGTCCTTTGTCCAACAAACCCTTCTCCGAGACTGAGGAAATAACACGGGAGAGGGTAACAAACAACCTGTCTATATCCGTGAGCTGATTGGCCGTCGTGCTGATACGTTTTGCTGCTCGTCACAATTAGCACGTGACTAGCGCTCGCGAGCTCCACAACAAACCAGTCATGACTTCAAAATAAAAGTTTCATTTGGATTGGGCTCCAGGAATGTACATTTTGCCCATTTAATAACAATTATATCCATCGTCATGGGTTTGAAATGTGTGGCAGACATCCTTCCAAGTTGTCTATAATACATTTTAACAAACTGTGAATTTAAGAAGCATACAATTGGTGTATGAGGGCAAAGCGACCTGTTTTTGCATCCGGCTATTCTGATGTCTGTTGTCTTCTGAACATCATGATGTATGTATGATGATGTATTTTTTACGGAACAAAACGACTGTAATCTCTCAGAGACATATCCCTTTCCCTTTGAGGACTTGGTTTTGAAGGTTGACAATTAATTATTCTGCTTCACACAGCTCAGGATCAACATTAGTGCAGCCTATAACAGTATCTGGTCGAGACCCTTTAGTTGTAGCCATTAAGGCTGTGGAACAAGCTAATGGTATGCTTTCATGTTAATGTTAAGATTAACTGGGACAATTTAGCGGTGCCAGTCAGATCTCCCAGCGCTCACACATTTCACATATTCTCATCACAGATCCACAAGCCTTGTTAAACTGGATTATTTCGCTCCATATTGTAATTCAGTCATTAGTCCCAAGGCCTCCTACATTCTTCAGCTTTGCGTTTTAGTATGCAGACGTAAAAACAATACACCTATAGCAGGTCCATAAGGAGCCAATTCTGTGTAAAACGGACTTGTATGCTAATGTCCTCACTCAGTAATTTAACTGTTTTATTTAATTTAGTGACAGTTATTTTCTTTTGTTATGTGCAGAGATGATCAGATGGGTCATTGTGGCAATCACTATAAAACAGAGGTTACTTTTTGTCATAACGACTTGTCCTGGTTGTCCTGTTTTGAAGAGAAAAAGGTTGCTAGGTTGATAAAGACAATGTCAGATTTACATTGTTATGAGTGACATTTTCATCATTCAGATATTGTCAAAGGACAGTATTCATCGTTATGACTTGACAACAGTTTTTTCGACATTACTAGCAAAGACATTTGTCAAGTTAAAACATCCTACCTGGAATAAACGATGAAATCCGACTTCAGACTTTGAAAGAATAGGAAAAGAGATAATTCAAAAAGATACGTCCGAAATTTCTGAGGTGATGCAAAATATGTCAGCGGACAATCTGCCAGACTGACGACTCAGCACCTCACTGCGCTGATGTCAGCTGTGCGGTTTTAAGGTTTGCTACATGTCAAGTTTCCACAGGTCGTCACGTGCATAGATCTAAAATGTTATATCTATGGTCACGTGCTATCCATAGACTGGTTCATAGGCGTGTCCAGAGGGGGGCCTTGGGGGGCACGTGCCACCCTTGGAATCTGATTGGCCACCCCAGGTGCCACCCCGCCAGCCGAAACTATGATTGGCTTACGGCCAAGTCAGAGGCGGGATCTCGTTCGAAAAGTTTGACGAGACCCGAAATTTCTTTCTGACATCTGAGATCCCGGCGCTACTTGTCGCTGACAAATGAGTAATTTCTGATACATCTGCTACTGTGGTTAAAAACGTTTTAGCTGTGTAACATTAGTAAGCAAATAAGTTCCCCTGTCTC